>JBBBDQ010001041.1:0-170854 GCA_037127315.1 Ascarosepion bandense
TAAGAATAATATTAATAACGTTATGCAATAATATTTATGCAATCCATTTTAGTTACTTCAATTTTTTTCGCTAAAAACAACAAAGCGGGAAGAATTTTTTTTCTCTAAACAAAGTTTTTTTTTTTTTGTTTTTTTTTGGTCAAAATGTTTGTTGTTACTAAAGAGGAAAGATCAAAGTGTTTTTGAATTCATAGCATCATCAAATTTTTGGTTAAAATCTTTTTTTTTTTTTTTTTGCGTCAGCTATGTACCAAAGATTATAGGAAGTTTTAGCGCCTTTATTTTCAGTGAAAAACAAATTAATTTGCAATTTCTTGCAAAAATAAAATAATTGTCGGATTTTAATGAAATTTGCATGACTTATTCACAAATAAAAGAATTAAATTTATGAAACTATAATTTTTTAGAATGTTGGTAATTTTCTATTGTTAACAACAGTAACAGACAATGAATGTAAGATGAATGAAATTATTTTCGAATTGGCTCTCTCATAAAATCTTGGTGATTTTCTTTTCATTTGTTGGAGGGTCCGTGAAGTTAATGGTTTACGATCTCATTTATAGTTGTGATTACAAGATTTTCTTGTTTTTTTCGGTTGTTGTCCAGAATAAGACAATCTTGAAATCATGTATTAAAAAAATAAATAAGAATAATGACGTAGTACAATAATATTTATGCAATCCATTTTACGTACTTCAATTTTTTCGCTAAAAACAACAAAGCAGAAAGAATTTTTTTTTATCTAAACAAAACAATAAACGAAGTTTGTTTTTTTTTTCGTCAAAATGTTTGTTGTTACTAAAGAGGAAAGATCAAAGTATTTTTAATTCATATAGCATCATCAAATTTTTGGTTAAAAAGCTTTTTTG
This sequence comes from Ascarosepion bandense, assembly GCA_037127315.1. Taxonomy (NCBI): domain Eukaryota; kingdom Metazoa; phylum Mollusca; class Cephalopoda; order Sepiida; family Sepiidae; genus Ascarosepion; species Ascarosepion bandense. The sequence goes on from JBBBDQ010001041.1 coordinate 870, forward strand.
TTTGTTTGTTTTTTGCGTCAGCTGTGTACCAAAGATTATAGATTATTCTTTTTAGCGCCTTTGTTTTCCAGTGAAAACAAATTAATTAGCAAATTCTTGCAAAAATAAAATAATTGTCGAATTTTAATGAAATTTGTATGACATATTCACAAATAAATTAATTTATTTATGAAACTATTTTTTTTATAGAATGTTGGATACATTATATATTTTCAAATTTTCTATTGTTCTTGTTACCTCCACTTTTTCGGCAGAAATTTTCGATACCTACTTTTATAATGAAATTTTTAAAATGAAAAAACATTCTTAAAGATTTCATTTTAAATTTAAAAGCTTAATAATTAAATTTATTATTTCCATTAATTAAAAAATCCTGGTGTATTTCATATAGAAATTATATAGATTTGAATGTCACATTTAATTTAAATTTCTTAAAATTTTCTTAAAAGCGGCTATCTATTTTCTAAAATTAAAAAAATAAAAATTGTAAACAAACACAAATCATCGATTTTAAAAATATTCCAAAAGATTTCTTACACTTTATTTTCGTAAAATTTGAAAATTGAAAGTGTAATTTATCTGATTTGAAACAAATATTATTTATAGCATAAAAATAATATACAACGAATTATTAACGATTGATCGTGTTTATCAGATCGAATGTTTGACAGACATAGCGATGGCAGCTGCTACGGATGACCGGAAATGACAAATTTTCATAGACATCTATAAAAAAAATTGAAAATAACATAAATAAGCAAAAAAATCAACACCTTGATTTGGAAATTTTTTTTTATGAATAAAATATTATTTAATCAGTAATCGTTAATAAACTTTAATTAACATTAAGTAAAATAAAAAACTAGTTTGCTATTTCGAAAAAAAAAAAAGTGAACACAGTTGAAAAGAAAAGTAGAACTATTCAACAAAAAAATTAAATTTTCAAAATTAATTTAAACGTCTTTCTTTATTAAAATTAATATAACTGTCATTAAAATAGAAAAAAAAATTTAAACATCTTTCTTTTACAAAATCATTAAAAATTAACTGAAGAAAGTGAAAAAAAAATGCGAACAAATTTTTTTCTTCTTAAATAAGTTTTTTTTTTTTTTAATTTAATTTAATTTGAGTATAACCGCAACCTTCGCTTATTGTTCGTTTGTTATTATTTCGTGGGTTACGGTCTGACCCACACTTATGTAAATACATAAAAGAAAAATATTTAGTGAAGTAGTAAATGAAAAAAAAAAGAAAAAATAACTTCAATTTTACATGAAAGCTGAGCAAAAATACAACCTGCTGGTATGCAGATAAGAAACAAAAAATGTTATGAAAAGTCCACATAAATTAGGGACAAAACTCTTAGATCACGTGACCTTTTTTTTTTTATAATAATGGCAATTATAGTCTACCATACATGAAAATAAGGAACAAAAAAATACAAAATGAAATTATTTTAAAAATAATTGAGCCCCCCTAACATATAATACTTTTTGCAATTTTGGATGCGTAAATTTCGTTTCCACGAAATTTACACGAATTTAAAGTATTAAACATTTTAAAAAATTATAATAAAAATGTAAAAAAATTGAAAGAAAATTCTTGTAAAAAATCATTCTTCCTCAAAAAAGTTTTATTTCTTCAGGCAATAATGTCCTTAATCTAAATCTAAACTTATTTATAAATGGAACTTTGTCTGTGTGTGTATCTGTTACCTATAGACTCAAATGGCTGAACTGATTTTCTTGAAAATTTGCACAGTTGTACTATAAGCGTCTGCAAGTGTTCTTAGCTAGGTTTTGTGTCGAGGTACCCCCCCAATAAATATTGAAAATCAATATTTGAAAAAATCTGGTTATAGAACGAGTGGTCAGATTTTAATCAAATTTGATACACTCATAGACAAAGCCATAAGAAATGATATTCAGAAGTTTCAAGGTTTCAGTTCTTACAATAGTGCAGAAAATTTGATATTGATACCAGGAAATCAAAATTTGACTGACATCCATTCATTTTTCTTTCAGTCTACGGTTTCACTTTAACTGGAAACAACTATTGCTTTTTAGTCTTTCGTGCCAATGTCCAAAGAGTCTGAGCTCCAGGAACATGGATTAGTTTTAAAGCTTTCATTACCCCTGAGCAACACCGGGCTATACTGCTAGTATTATTTATTTACAAAAGCAATTAGAAGCCTTTTTAATTAAGTAATAATGTCATAGTTTTATTGGATTTATTATTTTTCAATTCAGAGCAGATTTTAAGTTCTTTGTGCCCCAATTTGTAAATCACCTACAATTTTTTTTCTATCTCCAAAGACTTTTACTTCTAACAAAAAAAAAAAGTCAAGGAGCAAAAAGGTTATGTGCAAAATTTCATGATATTAAGTAAGTTGGGGGAGGTAGCACATTTGAAAAAAAAATGTTCTTGCCAATATTTAAAAAAAAATTAAAAATAATTTCATTCATTTGTGAATAAGTCCTGAAAATTTCACTAAAATCTGACAATTATTTGATTTTTACAAGAATTTTAAAATTAATGTGTTTTCTACGGAAAAACATGCAAAAAAAAACAATGTTAATCTTTGGATTAGACGATGACGTAAACAAAATAAGATTTTAACCAAAATTTCGAATGTGTTAGAAAGGATTAAAAAAATTTCAAAAAATAATTAAAAATACTTTGGTCTTTCATCTTAATAACATGAACATTTTGAAATTATTTATTTTCGTTAAGTTTGTGGCGTTTTGCATTACGCTATGCTGTTTTCCCATGAAAAAGTAGAGATACCTTGTAAATATATACATTTATATATTATCTATATAACTCAAAATTGTTTTTGTTGCCATAGCAAGATATGAACTTAAATAAGCTATTGTTTAGGGATCACTCACCTTCAGTAGCACAATAAACTTTTTGTACAGCAAATGAAGTCACAGAGTGATGACAGTTAATTTACATTTAAAAACAGAAAATAGTTTATATTGCTGGTGAAAAATACATTTTTATTATTGGTTATGCTCTTATTTTCTTAAATAAGAATTTTTTCTTCATTTTGGAATGCCTTTCAGCGGATTATCAACTGCACAAGGGTATATGTGTATTTCTGAGATGAAGTATTGTAATTATTCACCCTATTTACATTTTTCGAACTGTTGTTCTCATCTTTGTTGTTATATTCATAATTGTAATATAAAAGGATTTTAAGGCATATGTTATTCCACAAAACTCTCTTAGCTAGCTAAGTGTAGACATGAATACAATATGGAAGCCAGTAATACCGAGTGCTAGAAAAAGAAATAACAACAACAAATTGTAATATGAGCTCTTGTAAAAAAAAAAAAAAAGAAGTTAACTGAGATATAAATCTGGAATATTCAAACACTGATTTCCTCAAGGACACATGGCCCAGTGGATAAAAGGGATGGTTGAAGTAATCCAGTGACTTGACTCAAAAAGTTGTGGGTTCAATACCTGTCTGCAACAGAGGTGAACAATTGAGTTATTAAAAGGAGAATAACTTAGACTGAGATCAGGAATAGGCATAGAACTGGAACAATCTACTCTTGTAGGAAAAATAAAAGGTTCAGTTAGAAATTCCAATCATTTGAAGAAGAATGGAGTGTACAATAACCAAAATACTGTGAATATGGCAACAAAGATGACAAACAAATTAAATAGTAGAGTTTGTACTTTCTATTTTTTGTTCTATTCATTTTTTAAAAGAAATCCTTTATATAAATGCATGAAAAAATGTCATCTTAATTTGGAACAAAAAATGATTTCAATGAATCAGATATTTGTTTAATGCAGGATGAAAAGTTAATTTCATTTGATTTTAAGATCTTAAGAATTAAGATACTGATACTTGCTTTAGCCATTTTTTTTTCCTTTCCTTCATCATTAATAGTCCTGACTATGACTATAAACTACATCTAGCAGCAAGGTGATTAGAGGTTTGGGGCTTGGAACCTCTTCTTAATTGCTGTTCTCTTGGTTGGTTGCACCTGTTAGGGTTTCAGCTATGGACACATAGTGAACCTCTACCTCTAAAAAAAAAAAAAAATCAAAATCCTATAAAAGTATAAAATACTTTTTTATAGTAAAAATACCACTAATACATTTTTATAGATATAAAAATTACTAACAATATCCATTTATAGTAAAATTACCAACAGTACAACATAAAAGAACTTCATTAATATTATACCCTAAAATCTCTGAAAGCAGTATTCCATAAGCAATAAGACGACAACATAAAATACACATATCACTGTCTTTAGTAACTGTGTCCACACAAAAATGTATAATATGCACAAAAGCTGAGTATCATCTCAATTGTGAAAGCAGAATAATATATATTTTTATTACTTCAAAGCTCCCAATTAAATTAAATTTTGGTATTGAATGACCGATAAGGAGTTTATGTACCATTAAACAAATCAAAACTTCATCCTTTATGTTTATGTGAAGTAAAATATGTAAAAATATAGATATTTACGTGAATGTGGTTTAGAAAACTTTAGTCTATTGAATCTATGGCTGAACATTAAAGGTCTGAGATGGGTAACTCTATTAGAACAAACTGTTACAATTTGTTGTTGAAACAATGCACAAATTTGTCTTTTTAATGATATCTTCCTTTATTTACAGGTTTGATTATCATAAACGCCTCATCATTTATGCTGTCTATAAGAATCAAAAGAGAAACCCTGTTTATGTAAAGTGTCAATTAGCATTTCCACAGGATTTACATTAAAAAAAAAGGACATGAAAAAACAAACTAGAGAAAAACGTCATTGCTGTGGTGTGTGTGGATCTGCATTTTTATGGAATTCAGATTTAAAAGTTCATATGCGGACGCACACTGGCGAGAAACCGTATTCATGTGAAGTATGTGAATCAGCGTTTTCACAGTTTTCAAATTTAAAAAAGCACATGCTAATACACACAGGGGAGAAACCATATTCCTGTGATATGTGTGGATTAGCATTTACACAAAATTCAGATTTAATAAATCACACGAATAGACACACTGGAGTAAAACCATATTCTTGTGAAGTGTGTGAATCTGCATTTGCAAAGAATTCAGATTTAAAAGTCCACATGCGGATTCACACTGGAGAGAAACCATATTCTTGTGACGTATGCGAATCGACGTTTTCACAAAATTCACACTTAAGAAGACACATTCGAACTCACACTGGAGAGAAGCCATATTCCTGTGACCTATGTGAATTAGCATTTTCAGAGAAAGCCAGTTTGAAAAAACACTATCGAATCCACACTGGAGAGAAACCATATTCTTGTGAAATATGTGGATCAACATTTTCAGAGAATTCTCATTGGAGAAGACATCTTCGAATTCACACTGGAGAGAGACCCTATGCTTGTGAAGTGTGTGGATCAGCATTTTCACAGAGTACAGTTTTAAAACGACACATGAACGTTCATGCCGGTGATAAAAATTATCCAAATTTTGCTAGTTCACATGCAAGTTTACACATGTAAGCACTCACCACAAGAGAGAATTTTTACAAATTTATGGGTTAAAATTTTGTAAGTATTCAGAGTTTCATTTTCATACCAAACAGAAACATTCTTGCTAAGTATATCAATTGAAAATTTTACAGGATTTAAATTTGAAAATATATATCAAAATTAAATCATGCATATAATCTCCTCTATTGAGATGTAGAATTTAATATTTCATATTTAATAAATTAACTGGTGATTGACCTTTCAACCTGAAACATATGTGGATCACTCCATATAACACATGCTGTAATGAAACTAAGTTTTTGTTCTTTTTGTTGAGTTGCCATTTTTGAAATCATGGAAACATCCTTGAAAGAAACTGAATCAATCAGGGAAGCACAAAAAATGCTATTAATTGCATCAGAAAATATATGTACTCGAATATAAGCAAAATGGAAATGTATAAAAGTGTTTGTAAATTATCTTTAAGCAGTCTTTTTAATTATTAAGCTAATCTATAAGAATGAATGATAAAGATGTAGGAATTGTATTTATAAGGTTGAGACAAGTGTATTATTGATGGAAGAAAATACATTTTATTATATGTAATATTTTTGTATTCTATCATCACTACCCTGTCTCTTACTTGTTCTTTACTCACCCACTCTTTTTCTTTTCTTCTAATTCTTCTTCTGACTCTGCTTCCATACATCCTGCGTTAACTTTTTGCATAATGACATTTTTCTTTTACTTTTTGTTTAAAATCAAAACAATATTAAATTTATGTTGTCATTTTTTAAACCAGTATAAAATACGTATAAAATATATTGTATTGTAGTATCATTCTTTAGGTTATGTATTGTATTGTCTGCTCACAATATATAGAAACATTGAAAAATGCATATAAACATTCACAGGAGAGTAAAGTTTAACTTGTTAAATGTGTTGTTCAATATTTGAAGACAACTTTAAGATTAAATATGAGAACACTGTAGGACAACCATATTTGTGTGTGTATTGTCCTTTTCATGGAGTTGCCATTTATTCTTGAGAGCAAGGAAATCTGCTTTGGAAGTAAGCATGAAAAACTATTGCATCACCAGAAATTAAATGTCCCCTCATGTACGAAGAAAGTACTTTATAAAAAATGCTCTCTAAATTATCTTTAAGCTTTTTGATTATTGAGGTAATCTACAGGGACTGATGATAAATATGTGGAAGTTACATGCTGGAATTCTATCCAAGTGTATTATTGATTAAATAAAATGCATTTTACAACATGTAATATTTTTCTGTGATCACCATCCTGTCTCTTACTCTTTCTTGTCGTTATTCTGCTCACCTACTCATTTTTTCTTCTATTTTTCCCTCTGAATATCAGACCCAATAAATGTTCAAAGCAGTGAGCCTCCTTGGGGATGTAGCCATTCATCATGATTGGAAAAAAAACTCAGACTTGATTGATGATGATGATGATGATATGATGCCAGCTTGGTTTTTGAGGTGCAGAAAATTACAAGCCAGTTTTTTCTTCATCTAACTGTTTGAGCCAGGACTGAGGAGAGATCAGCTGCAAGGCTTGAATTGTCTTTGTTTTAAATGCATCCATAAACTGCACCATTGTTTTCATAGATATTTGCTAATAACACAAGAATAATCCTTGGTGGATTGTTTATAAAAAGTAGGGAGAATTGAACCGAGAAGAGGGCGTTTGGAGAAATCTACATTAGTGTTATAAGCTCCAGAAGACTAACCATTCACAATGGCCTTCATGGATGCACTTGATAGAAAAGATGATCACATTAAATGGACATCATATTGTAAATAAAATAATTAAATTAAATTTATATTTGAATTAATGCAAAAGAAAACCAAGATTTTGCAAAATTATTGAATGTTGAGAACACAATATTAGAAATTGCAATAATGTTGGACAGAGAACAAACCAGAAATTGAAAATTATTCAATATCAAATATGAACATCTTGAAAATTATTCTGATTTCAAAATTTATTGAAATAATTGAAGTGTTTAAAAAATGGAAAAATTGATAAAGACTTATTGATATACTTAATGGTGTAATATCACAGATTCATAGAATTATTTTCCTTTTGAATTTGCATACCAAAAAAAATGTAATCAAGCACATGTAAAAGTGAAAAAAATAAAATAATTTTAACAAATACTGACACTTGAAAATGACATTAAACTTCCCATTTTTTATTTTCTTGTGTTTCAGAAGACTAACCATTCAGAATGGCCTTCATGGATGCAATTGATAGAAAAGATGTTCACATTAAATGGACATCATATTGCAAATAATATAATTAAGTCAAATTTATATTTTAATTACTGCAAAAGAAAGGCAAGATTTTGTAAAATTGACCGTACATGGAATACTGTTGTCATATCTGGTCAGGCGCCCCTGCTGTTTATCTTAGTGTTCTTGACAGACTCCAAAGAGAATCTGTAATGAGATTGGTCCTGACCTGGTAGCTTGACTCCAGCCACTTTCTCATCAGCGGGATGTGGTTTCCCTCTGTCTCTTCTATAAATATTTTCATGACTTCTGCTCTGATGAACTTAGGTCACTGGTGCCCCCTCCACAAGAATTTACTCAGGCAACCAGACTAGCAACTAGGTCTCACTCTTTTACAGTCAAATCTACCAAATGCAGGTGACAATTCTACTCCAGCAGTTTCTTTAAACCTCACACTTCTTGCTGTGGAACTCCCTTCCATATACTTGCTTTCCTGACAGCTACAACCTCAAAGAATTTAAATACAAAGTCAATTCCCATCCCTTATCCACTTAATTCCAGCCCTTTTCACATTACCCCATGTATCTTGTTCTTTTCCTTTCTCTTTTCGTAACTGTCCTCACATCCTTCTCTTGCCCTTTCTCTTTTGTCCCCTGTAGATGGTTGTCTTTGTCTTTACTCTCCCCCTGTCTAAAACTTTTACTCTCTTATATTGCCCCCTGCACATCGGTGGTGGTACCACCTTGCTTGGGGTGAAATGATTAAAAAAAAAATTGTTGGGAGCACAACATTAAAAATTTTTAAAATGTTGAACAAAAAACAATCCAGAATTTTTCTTCTTTCACCCTTAACCCGAGAGGGTGTCATTTTGCTGTCTCCCTATTTCTCTGCTTATGTTTTTAAATCTGCCAGGAACGACAGAAATGTTTCACCCTTTTTTGTGAGTGGCAGTTAAACAGAAAACACTTATGGGCCACATCTTTTTTTTACCCATGTAAATATTTGTGGAATTTTCTTACAACTATGTTGTAATTGTTCTTGTTAAACATTTCAAGTATTTTTTCCTGCCATATGGAATTACAATGCATATTTAATACAGTTAATTTAACCTCTAATATAAATACCTATAATCTATCTCTAAATATCTCTCTCAAAATGCACATGAAAAAAAATGTTAAATATGGAACACCAATAGTGCAATAATCCAGAAATTGATATTTACATTTAAAAATAGATGAACTTTAACATTGTAAAACCAGTAGTTTAAGAATATAACTTTTTATTCTATACAAGTTTATGAAATTCAGTAGAATTAATAATTTTATTTTTTAAATTACATTAGTTGAATGTTTCTTTTGAGTTTTGTGTGAATATCTGGAATGAGGAATTATTGTTTACACTATTTGCATTCAGACTATTATCCTCATCTTTGTTTTTGCTACATTGGCCAGTGTGCATTCTGGCCTTCCCCAGCTGTATATCAACCTGGGTATCCTTCAGGGAATTCTGAACTGAACCCTTTGCTGAAACATCATAATAACAACAATAAAGATCAGAACAACAATCCAAGTATAATTAATGTTTTGTTTGATTCTAATACTTTATTTGTTTTTATTTTCTTAACTATTTGATGTCATAAAATATTTAACTGCATGCAATGTAGAATGTTTTTAATTATCTTGAGTTTCAGAGTTTTTTAATTATAATATATAAGGTATTTAATCAGAGGCAGTAATTCAGTTCAGAATTATTCTCTTTTTGAATATCCATAGCAAAATTATCTAAGTTGCTAAAATGAAAAAAATTCCTTTAAAAAAGGTTCACACTCAAAAATGGCAAAAACTTTACAAATGAAAAAAAAAGTAAAAAATCCTTTAAAAAAGGTTCACACTCAAAAACTTTACAAATGAAAAAGAAATTTAAAAATCCTTTAAAAAAGGTTCACACTCAAAAATGGCATTAAACTTTATAAATAAAAAAAAAAATTAAGATTCCTTTTAAAACGGTTCACACTTAAAAATGGCATTAAACTTTTCAAATTTCCATTCAACAAAAATGTATATATTGTTAAATAAAGAATTATTTTCATGAAAAGCAGTGAGAAAAATTTCAAAATCACATTGAAAAATTACAAGCACTTTAAAAAAAAAAGAAATGTTAGTGTAGAATTTTTCTGTTCAATTTGAAAAAAATAATTAAATTACACAAGCACCAACTCTGAGAAAATATTTTTTATTTTTCTTGATCTATTTTAACATTTGAAACAAATCTTTTGTAGGTTCACACTTGATATTGCATTAATCTTTTAATGACATAACATCAAGGATTTTTCTTTGTATAATTGTAAAAGTAATTTCATGAACACCTCTCTTAATTAAAAAATACACACAAGAGATCAAAAGTGGGGGAGGGTGAAACTGACTGCCATTTAAAAATAGTACTACAAAGATTTTTAATAAAATAACCTGTTTAATTTACAATTTCTTCATTAATGAATAAATACTGAACATTCTCTGATTTTTAACAAGTATTTTAAAATAATGGATAGCAATCTTTTTGCTTTAATTTCTGGGAAAACCCACCCATTTATGGTAGTACCTAGGTTTAACGTCTTTTGATTTTGGCATTACAAGGTATGCTACAAATTTCTTTAATCAGTTTTTACAATTTTCTTGTCCAGAATATGTGGTTCTACAGTTTTAATATTGTTTACGAAGACCGATTCCAAAGAACAAGATGTTTTTACCTTTAGTGTGCTCACATTGCTACCAAATGTGACACAAAATAAGTTTAAATTGAATTTAACAGCAATGCCATAGAAAAATTTCTGAAGCCCCCTCAGCATTTACCTTTTTGATGACACTGGGAAATGAACTCCCACCACTCCTCAACACCTGGAACTTGAGCTTAATATTATGTTGAAACTTTTCTGAAAAAATGTTGTAAATACAGCAAGAGTGTGTTGAGGTTGGGGGAAACACTGTTTGTTATCCCAAGAACTACAGGGTAACAGGCAGAGAAGGGAAAGAGACAGGAAGAAACAAAAAAAAAAAAAGCCCAAGAAACCCTGGCATGGTGGGTGCAATTTCAGGAACAAAAATGTCAACTTCACAAGACACAGTTTTGCAAAGCATTGCTTTTTTTTGGTATGGGACAGATGACAAAGACCTGGATCTAGACAAGTTGCAGAGAAGCCTGTATCTAGACATGCTAAGCAGTTAACGAAGAAAACCCATATGTAACTACTTTTGACAAACATGATTGCTCATGACTTGGGACATCTTTAGTATCTGTACTGACATGTGTTTGTTAAATAAAAGTGTCTGGAACAACAAGACAGGGTGTTAAATGCTAAGACATAGGATATTTTATTGATTTGCTATCCGAGGGCAAATCTCTCATCTCAGTGATTATATATTAAGATATCATCTAGGCCACAAAAATCTGCTAAGCCAGCAAAGCATAAATATAATATAGGAACCAGTAATATGGAAACCTAGTGAAAAAATCATTAGTGTCAAAGATTGCAATATGAGCTCTGGTAAAAAGTTGTTACTGAGACATTAGGTTTATAAATTCCAGAAATTCATACACTGATGTCCTCAAGTGGATATAGGCATTGGTTAGTTCCAGTGACTTGACCCAAAGAGTTGTGAGTTCAATACCAGGCTACAGCAGTGGTGAACAAATAACAAATAGAATTCAGTTAAAGGGAGTTAACTTCATAACTACTGGAAGTGAGAAAGATATACCCAGTAATTGAACTAAAGGCTTCAGTTTGAAATTCCTACCAACATTGTAAACATGGTAATAAAGATCAGGACAATTAAAAAAACGTAAAAAACAAAAAAACAGTAATTTCGTAGGATTAAATAAAATTGATGTGTTAGGACCTTGAATAAATTTTCACTGTTTTCCCCAGAACTGCGCACATGTAATTTAAGATGGTAATGCATCTACAAGGAAGTACGATAGGCAAACTTGAAATTCAGTGTATGTCATTTTGCCAAAATGTAAACAACTTTGTTTTTCATAGCATTAAACATGTAAAATTTCATGCCAAAGTTTCAGTGACAGACTCTTGAGTGATCATGTCTTGAAAGAGACATGACTGACTGGGCAGAAGATTTTCCTGCAGTAGGTTGCCATTATTTTCTGTGGTAGACTGATTACTAACCAAATCTGTAGAACCCAATCTGTTCTGCTATTTAACCCATAGGTGGATGGAGGAGTGATGGATTCATACTTTTCATAAGGGTAATTGTGTGTAAGGGAATGCAAGCAGTTCAGCTGGAATTCAAACTCAGCTCTCTGATAACCACTGCAACACAACGCACATACATCATACTTGCAACGCACATCCACACTACGGCACTACTTTATAAAAAAAAAATCTACAGCTGAAGCACACAGAATTCTTGTTGAGACTTTCAACAAGGATGACAAAAAGAGTCATCACTGTATAAGTAAAAAAAATCCTTTGTTGCTTTTAATATTGTATTCGTATTGATTGACAATGAAATTATCTTATTAGACAGGCTTAATAAACTTCGATAAGATCTATACAATTAAATTGTAAAAAGAACTTATATAAAAAAGTTTTTTTTTTTCTATTGAGTTCTGTTGTGTTTGCTGTTCATTGTTGATGTAAAATTGCCTATTTTCACAAATCAGTTTTTTTTTTCACCCGACTTGTGTAAGAAGAAAAGATTTCAACAAAACTTTCGATATCTTTTCACTTAACAAGGATTTTCAAAGAACTTGGTATTTACCTCCATTTATCTTTGATACCAAATTTAAATAGAATTTTTAAAAATAAATCCTGTTTATTTTTAAAAATTCAATTTACCTCCACGCAATTGCTGAAAAAACATAAAATTCATCATTATTTACATTTCGATTTAAAAGTAAAGATGTCTGCTTAATATGCAGCTTTTCAATAAATTGTTGAACATTTATAAAATAAGTGCCACCTGATCCTTGGTGAAGTTTACCAAATTCTTTTTCTAATGGATCAGTTGAAAATTGCCCAAGTAGTACATATTTATGACTTGTAGCTAAAAGGTGTCAACATAGACTAACGATTCCATTGCAAGTATGATGTATGGCAGTATCAGTGTTTTGGGATAATTGTTTTTTAAGATTACCTTGACTGCCAGCCATATTAAGAGCCATTTTACCAAATTCAATGATAAAATCAAGTTGGGTGTCATTTGGAGATCTGATTTCAGCTTGTAGAGGATCAATATGTAATTTATGAATTTAAAAGGATTTAACATTTAAAATTTTCCACCATGTCAAAACCTTGTTTATGAAGAGGGTAGTATCATTCTTACATGCACTTATTTCAGACTGAGTGAGAAGTGCATTATATGTTTTTTCAGAAAACACTCTGAGGCAAGTAGAAATCTGTTGTCTTTCTATTGGCTTTGAAGCAAAGGAAATTTCATTTAAATCTGAAAGTTTGACAAAAAGAGCGAGAAGATTTTCAATTTTTTTCTGGTTGTTAACATAAAAAACAGTGGGTTTCTTCAATATCTAATTGTCAATTTGAGTTTAGCATATACATTTGCACGGAAATAAGGCTATTTTGGAAAAATTTGAATGGATAAAAGCCTTTGGGACCTAGGACAAAAATTTACTTTAAAACTTTGTTAAATTTAAAAAACATTCATCAGTAGCCTTTCCATCAGTTTGGTTATTTTAATACGCTTTAAACTATATAAATAGGAATATATGGAATATATATAACTTTTTTTTTTTTACCGTAAAGTAAAAATAATGCATTTTTTTGTCCTTTAACAACAATATCAGAAAAATTTAAAAAAATTATAATAAATAAAATGGTATTATTCTTGTAAAATAAATTTTGTAAAATTTTTGTAAAATAAATTTTAATACGCTTTAAACTATATAAATAGGAATATATGGAATATATATAACTTTTTTTTTTACCTTAAAGCAAAACAATTAAAAGTAAAGTAAAAATAATGCATTTTTTTGTCCTTTAACAACAATATCAGAAAAATTTAAAAAAATTATAATAAATAAAATGGTATTATTCTTGTAAAATAAATTTTGTAAAATTTTTGTAAAATAAATTTTAATACGCTTTAAACTATATAAATAGGAATATATGGAATATATATAACTTTTTTTTTTTTTTACCTTAAAACAAAACAATTAAAAGTAAAGTAAAAATAATGCATTTTTTTGTCCTTTAACAACAATATCAGAAAAATTTTAAAAAATTATGATAAATAAAATGGTATTATTCTTGTAAAATAAATTTTGTAAAATTTTTGTAAAATAAATTTTAATACGCTTTAAACTATATAAATAGGAATATATGGAATATATATAACTTTTTTTTTTTACCTTAAAGCAAAACAATTAAAAGTAAAGTAAAAATAATGCATTTTTTGTCCTTTAACAACAATATCAGAAAAATTTTTAAAAATTATGATAAATAAAATAGTATTATTCTTGTAAAATAAATTTTGTAGTCAAAAGGTATAAAAAAGGAGACCTTTTTTTAAAAAAAAATAATAATAAAATATTGACATTAACTGCATGTAATAAATTTATTATTGTTATTTTTTCTTTAATTTTAATAAATAAAAAAATACAGTTCACCAATTGGTAACTAATGTAGTAAAAATAATCATTTATTCTTTAACTTCGGAAACAAAAGTGCAAAAAGAAATTCGTTTGTTTTGTTTTTTTACTTTTAATAGAAATGTTGGATAAAGTTTTAATAGAGAAATGTTAATGAACCTTTCTCTTTATTCAAATTTATTCAAACTTAAACGTTTAATAGAAAAATGTTGACTCATGCTAATTTTTTATGATGGTTAAAAACTTGAGAAAATTAAACTTTAATTTCATTAACGTTATGTTTTCACTCATACTAACAATGTTTTTTTAGCAATATCAAATTAAGTAATGACATTGAAGTTATGAAAAAAAAAATTTAATTCATTTTTTAATAAAAACAGTTTTCTTTACGTCTTTGAAGAAACTAAATTAAATTCTGTTCAAATTTGTTAAACGTTTTTTGTTTTGCTTCTTAAAATAACACAAATTACTCAAAAAGAATTGCATTTTATCAATAAATATTTAAACTTTAATAAAAAAAATGTTGAAAAAACTTTAAGAAGGAAAATGCCAAAAATGAATTAAACTTTAATTTAAAAATGTTAAAGCTTTAAACTTAAAATCTTTTTGTGCGAGTAAATTTAAGCACCAAGGTTTACTTTTTACAATTTAAATAGAAATAATATATGGACTCAAACTAAAATAATCAAATATACTTACAGTTAAATAAATAAGTTAAATGATATTCCAACCAAAGGTAAAATTAAAAGATTCCTTTGAATTTCTCGAGCCAACAACATAAGAGTACACAGTACACAGCAGTTTACTCAAACTGAAACTAAAAAACAATCTAATTGTCAGGCCTCTTAATATAGAACACCATGGGCTCAACCCTAATAAAAAGAAAGTTTTGTCATTAAAATATTTATACTATTAAGAGGAAAGGTCAAATTTTGTTGTCATTATTTTTAAAAAAATTTTTTTATCCTTTCTAACATTGAAATTTCTGTTAAAATTTGTTTTGTTTTCGGTCAGTGATTCATGCCATGTTTACAATACATTATGTGACTATTATTAAGGATAACGTAATCTTGTGCAAGTCTGTGTTTTGGCTTTGAAATGCATGTTAAATTCTTGCAAAAATCAAATAACTGTCAGATTTTAAAGAAACTTTTAGGACTTATTCATATATGAATGAAATTATTTTCAAAAAATATTGTTAAAAATATTTTTTTACTCCTGTTACCCACCCACTCCACATAATTTCATGAAATTTAAATAAATTAAATTCTGTGAAAATTTGTTTTATTAGATAAACTCAAAACTCTGATGACTTATTTTTTTTTAGACTGATGACACCACAGTTTACTCTCGCCTCCTACAAAAATCTGGTGTAGGCGTCAAAGCTAACCTCACAGCCGAGATTGAAAAAGACCTCCAATCCATATTGGACTGGGGTAAGAAATGGCTAGTAAATTTTAATGCTTCTAAAACGAAGCTACTCTCAATTAACCATCATCTCACCTACCTCCCATTAGCATGGACCAGGCTTGCCTCCCAGAGAGTAAAACACTGCGCCTCCTTGGTTTCACACTTTCAGCGGACCTCAAATGGAATGACTATATCGAATCCATTGCTAAATCCGCTGCTATGAAAGTCAGTTCTCTGTGTAGGGTCCGGAAGTTTTTTTCCGTCTAAATCTATCCTGACATATATAAATCTACCATCCGCCCATGCATTGAATACTGCTGCCACATCTGGTCGGGTGCCCCTGCTATTCTCCTCGGGCTTCTCGATAAGGTTCAGAGGAGGGTCTGTAATGTGATAGATACCGACATGGCAGACCGGCTGCAGTCTCTCTCCCACCAGTGCGACGTGGCTTCCTTGTGTCTCTTCTATAAATACTTTCACGGCTTCTGCTCCGATGAACTTAGATCACTGGTGCCCCCTAAATACGAATTTGCACGAGATACTAGATTAGCAACTAGATCTCACCCTTTTACAGTGAAACCGATAAAATGCAACCACAACTTCTACTCTAACAGTTTCTTTCCTCGCACTTCCCGACTGTGGAATTCCCTTCCACATGATTGCTTCCCCGATGGCTACAATCTCCAGGAGTTTAAATGTAAGGTCAATAGACACCTCCTAACACACTAACCTGCTCCCATTCTATCAAACACTCTTCCCATCTGCCCAACCCTCATCCTCGGTATCCTTACTCATCTGTCACCTTCCTCCTGATATTCCCTATGTCTAACCACTCCTTCTCTTTACCTTCCCCTATGTAGCCCCATGCGCAATAGTGGCAGTGGAATGCCTTGCTTGGGGTGAGATGATTTAAAAAAAAAAATCTCCTTGAGGAATGCTAATAATTTTTTTCATTATAAATAAAAAATGCAATAAAACAATGAAATTTTTAATTAGATAAGCTCTCAAAAATATAAGGACATTGTAAACTGAAAAAAGTATTTCATGAATGATGAAGTTTTATAAGAATTGTATTAATTTTTTTTTTAATTATAAAAATTTATTAAACATTCAAACAATTCTTGAAAGGCTTGTTATCAAGTGAAAACTATATTTACTAATCTAAAATTGAAAACTTTAATACAAATCCTAAAGCCAAAAGATTTTAAAATTATTTTTTTGTATATATGAAGATTTTTTAAAGTATGGTATTTTCTGTGTTACATTAAAAGGTCATGTGTTTATGGTTTCTTCCACTTACAGGAAAAACATTTAGACAATTATGTCAATTCTGGTCATCCATACTTAGTTATCATTAATCACTTAAACATCTGTTACTTCCACTTATTTAATTTTATGAAATTTTGAGAAACTAAATTTTGTAGAACTTAATGTTTATAGTAGTTAAAAGCAGAATTTCTTAGAGAATCTAAATCCTTGACTTGTAAACCCGGACCCCTAGTTACTGAAAATCTGCTCTGATTCATAAAATAAAAATGCGATACAACAAAGACATTATTTAATTAGATTAGCTTTTAAAAATTAGTTACATGAACAAGATATATTATGGACACTTTTTTTAAGAAAAAAAAATCGATGAATAATGAATTTTACAAGGAAAATTTTCATTTTCTTTAAATTTGAATTATAATTTATAAAGTTTTATATCCTTTAAAATTCTGTCTTACTTTGCAGAGCTTAGGTGATATTGTTATTAAGTAAAAACTATATTTACTAATCATAAATAGAAAAGCTTAATTCATCAATCCCAGTATTTTAAAAAGAAATTTTTTTGTGTATATAAATGTGCCGATTTTTGTAAATGCGAATGTTCATATACATTATCAGAAAAGAAGCTATGGTAAAATGAAAGCAAAAGTACCTAAAGTTCAGTAAAACATTAGATTACAGAGAATGTCTTGCATTTCTTTATGCTTAGTATTAGTTGTAGCACAGTTCTCAGTGTTCTTTGTGATGACAGGAATGGATCTGTAACTGAGGAGCATTTTTGGTAAATACGATTCTGTTTTCATTAAATGGTGAGAATGCTTCCGATCCCATTTTCATGGTTTGTACAATTCTTTTTGCAATGCCATTTGATTTTTGGGGATATGATAGGGTCTTCTATGAGATGCATTCAATTCGTTTTAACTACGCACATAAGTTCTCATCGCAAAATTCAAGTGCATTGTCAGTGTGTGGTGGTGTTTTAACGTAACTGAAGACGGAACAAAACCTCTTTACTAGGCTTTACCGAACTAATTTCGCAACGCAAGAGCAGGTAAACAAAATGCCGAAGAAAGAAAAGAACTCAGCCTTTTTAAAGGAAAAGGAACGTGTGCAAAATCACGTGCAATAGAAATTTTTACGAAAATATAACACAGTGACTATTGTCTAAGTTACTCAATTCCTTGAAGATATAGTTCTTAGTATTTCCTTTATTATGGTGGCATTTTTGTCTTTTATTCTGACAATCTCTGGCCATTCTGAATATGAGTCCACTAATACTAAGAATACTATCTCTGATATGTGCGTGATCCATGTAGACCTTCACCCATGGCTCTGTTTCTTTGAACTATAAGTGAATTTTTTTCTTACTTGAAGTTTTTTTTTTATTTCCACACATTTTAGGTATCTTTTAACATATTTCTCTACATTCTTTGGATATCTTGGTCACTGAGCATGCAACTTCTTTGCATTGCTGTTATGCCACAATGTATGTCATCTTTACTCCTATTCTCAGTATTTGTTGAGCTACTATTAAATCTCCATTGTATATAATGCCATTTTCTAAGGTAGCTTGTACTTCGTTTTCTTAAAAGGTTTCTCTGCCATCGAACAATTGCTCCATATATTATTTTTTATTCTCTCTGCTACTCTGCTTAATATTGGGTCTTGTTTTGTTTCTATTTTGAATCTATTTGGAGAAAGAACATACGTTTCACCCAGTGTATTATTTTTATCTTCAGTATTTTCTTTTTTTTTTTTATGAATACCAAATCAAAATCGAATGTCATGATTTTTATTGACCATTTTAAAATCATTGATGATGTGACTTTTGGCAATTCTTTTCTCTAGTTAAATATGAATTCTCTTGTAGTCCAATTTTAATAATAGTTTTTTGCTATCAAAAAATTTTGTGCCCTTTCCAGGCTCCATAAAATTACTTCTTTTTCAATATTCGAGTCGTTAGTTTCTACTGACATTGACCTTCTTGCTATGTACATGATTGGGTGTTCTTTTTTTGAACAATCACCTTTTCACGTCTGTCAGTGGTTAACATTACTTCTTTTTGTGGATCAAAAACTTATTATTGCTTTGCTCCTCAGAATATTCTTTAGTGTTTCAAAAATGATTGTTTGCTTTTGTGTCCAGTCAAATTCATTGTTTTTTTTATTTTTTGCATAATTTTACAAACGGCTCTATCATGCCACTGTGTCTTGGTATGTATTTACACATATGTGGTGCAAGGGACGCTACTCTGTAAGAATATAAATATTCTTAATTGTTCATACATTACATTCCTTTTAGAAGAATTTTTTCTTATAATTTTGGCAGAATATGGATGTGCGTTGTGGTACAGTGGATATCGGCTCGGAACGAGAGGAGCCGAGTTCGAATTCCAGTTGAATCCATTGTATTCACTTACGCGCAAATACCCTTGGGAAAGGTAATCCGTCTCCTCCTTCCAGTTATGGGTTAAATTAAATAACAGAACAGATTGGGTTCTATAGCCTTGGTCGGCAACCAGTCTACCGCAGAAAGCAATGGCAACCTACTGCGGGATAATGTTCTGCCCAGTCAGTCATGTCTATTTCGAGACATGATCGCCCAAGCGTGTATCACGTATGGCACGTAACTGACTGAAAAGGATTATTTCTTTTACCAAAAAAAGCAACACGTTCAACTCTTGTAGAATAAGAATTTATCCTCGTGGGAGGTATCTCCTTGAATTTTTCCCCGATTTCAAGGGGAGCAACTCTTCTCTTTAACGTTTACCAAGTGTTCACCGCGGCAAAGCAAAATAAGATTAAAAATGCGTGCGTCTCAATTACAGAACTATTTATTACTACATATAAAATTAAAATACATAAAAAGGTTTTTACATTTAACATGTACAGTTCAATAAATGATTAGCATTGGAAATAAGTACAATACAGACAGGAGAACTGCTAAGAAATTTCTCTCCATTTCGATTAATGGGAAAAATGACCATCTTTTTTTTTTTTAGCATTTCGCAGGCTTATATTTTCACTAGAAAAAATTGAACTTTATGAAATCCGAAAAAGAAAAAAACAGTAAAGAATTTTATATTAATTAAGTTGTCCCTTTCGATATGTACTTTTTTTGAGTTTCAAATTGAGAGGCCAGAATGATTCTGGGGTAAAAAATCTACCCCCGGACATTTTTTTATTCCAACAACACCTTTCAATTAAATGTTTACATCATTTTCTCCCGCTCTTAAATCTGGTTGTGAGCATTCCAGAAAAAAGAATTTTATCACAAAACATTCTGAAATTATTCAAATAACCCAGCTACCCACTTATTTCAGCTATCCTGTCTTGAAACACAAGTCACAAGTGTTTGTGGTTTTTCTGCTGATATTTTTGGTCTCATTGCATCTCGAATAGAAATTTGCCTCGTGTCCCCCACTGAGACGTAATGTGACACAAGGTGGAGATTATTGTGGGGAACCCAATTACGTATACCCTGACCAATGTAAAAAAAAAAAATTGCCCAACCCCCGCAACTATCGGTTGTGCTGGCCACGATAGCAACTACTGATCCACCTTTCTAAAGCAGTGGGGTGGTTTAGCCTCAGGTATCTGTTTCCCAATACCGGGTACCTCTCGGTGTTTATTTTTCTCGGAAGTATATCTGTCCTCGGAGATTTTTGCAAAAATTTGTGGTGCAGTGGATATCGTCGTCTCGGAACGAGAAATCCGAGAGCCAAGTTTGATTTCTAGTTGAGTTCATTGCATTCACTTTCATGCAAAAAACATCCTGTGGAAAATATATTGTGGGGCCTTCTGCTGCAAGGTTAATTTGAATTAATTTCTCTGTTGGATTTCATATGGCACAAGGCCACTTCCCAAAAGGAAATTCCTACCCAAAACCTTACAAACCACCATTCTTTTTATAAGCTTTGAAAATCATAAACATAAAATAGAAAGTGGGATGAAATTGACAAAACATCAGTTTGCAACGATACAGTGTATTTAACAAATATTAACAAGAATACATAAATTACATAGATGTTAAATTTGATGTGAAATTGTTTGTTTGAAATTGTCTCCTATGGACTATATGAAAATTTCTGTTAGAGCTTTTAACGTAAGTTGGAATGTTCATTGTTGTCGAAAGATTTATCAGTGTGATGAAAAATTTGTGTAAGGAAAATTGTTGCTAAAAAGAATTGTTCAAATCTGAGAGTTCATGAATAACGTTCATTTTGTTAGTGTACAAAAGAATAAATTTGTATGAGCGAGTGAGTTGGGCTTTAGGATCGTATAGTTTGACATGATGTGTGCGTAAGAAATGTAGGTGCCAACAGTAATAATTTGTACATGTGTTATTTAAAGAAATGAAAGAGATCTAATTGCGTCTTGCAATTAATATTGGTTTGTGAGAGAATTACATGATATTGAAGAACGCGACTCCGCGATAGCATGGCGCTATCGCGGGCAGCTGTGACTGCTGTTTTTCTGGTTGGTGTTCGAACGGGAACTGCTGCCAACAGCTGGGTGTAGCACGTGTCTGCTATGCACATATCCCGGGAAAAGCGGGAAGCAAGATTATCACATGATTGTCGCGTGTGTATATGTACCATGAGTGATTGTAGCTGTGTGGAAATACACGTGATTCAGAGTATGAATCCGTCGCTTCTTCCTCCAGCTATGGTTTAACTAAGACAGATTGCGTTTTCTAGCCTTGGTTGGCAACCAGTCTACCGCAAAAAGTAATGGCAGCCTACTGCGAGAAAATCTTCTGCCCAGTTAGGCATGTCTCTTTCGAGACATGATCGCCCAAGCGTGTATCACCTGTATCACAAATGACTGACCTAAAAACTGACAGCCAGACAAAAGAAACCACAGAATGAGAGACACAACCGTCAGAAAAACCAGTCATAAGTGATGCTTGAAGAAATTAAGAGATCATTCTTAAATATATTTCTGTCCTTCTTAGGGCCTAGAAACACACATTAGATTGATGTGGACCTATTTTTAAGAAGAAAACAAAAAAACAAACTAATCGTTGGATTTTCCAACAATAATGAAACGGACTTAATAACATTTTCATTTGAGCTCTTTGAATTGATGGGTAGACTATGTGCGATACGCTATCTCACAAAAGAAATAGATTATACAGAAAAATATTTTTTACATTATAATTTTTTTTTCAAATTAAAAGAAAAGTGTAAAAATAAAAATATCCATTTTGATCGCCTTTTTACTTCTTTAGTAAGCAAACATTAACAACCTTTTTGAAAAAAAAAAAAGAAACATTTTTTAATCAATTTCTTTCTAACACATAGTCGTACAGAGGTTACTGATAAAAAATCACGTCATTTGGAATAATTTCATATTTATAACTGTGAAATTATTGTAAAAATGAAGTTTCATTTTCTATAAACTTTCCTTGATCGTCTCATTTTTTCTTACGCCACAAATTATTCGTGTTTAGTGGATCACAATGCGTTTTTCCAACAAAACCAATTTTACTTTTAACATTTCTTCAGACATCCCAGCAGAAAAACAATACACAGAAAAATGAGCATTGAAAACATTTTATAGACTTCTTCAGAAAAAAGAAACATGTCGGAAAAATAAATGCAATTCATTAGTTATTTCAAATTAAATGAATATTCATTTGTTCGTCATTCTGCAGAAATTAATTCATATTTTCCTTTCTCTTGACGTGAGATAAGTCGCTAAAAATACTTTTTAAAAAATCGATACATTTTTTACACGAGGAATGAAATGATTACCGACACCGTCTAAAGATCTTTCTACATTTTTTTTTGTCGACATATTCTCACGTTTAAAACACTTTTCTTTCATTTTTAAATTATTTCTTTGAGTTATTTTTCATAAAAAAACAACACTTGGAAAACTCATAAATTCAATGATCATTATGAATTGAACAAACAAAAGAGAAACTGTGTTGATTGAGTGAAAAAAATAACAAATAGACAAAAAAATGTCGGCAAGAAGTATGGAAAACTTATAATTTTACTTTCTCTCTTTAATTTATCATTTCAATTCTATTTTTTGAAAGGTAAGTTGAAAAATATGACTAATGCTGACATTTCAAATTATTTGCCTTTCTAAGTTATTTAAAGTTTGTTATTTAAAAAAAATATCTTGATTTTTAAATTAAATACAGCCAGTTTATTTTCTTTAACATGGGGTTTAGCGCCGTAAAAACAATTTTTATATGCCAAATACTGAATTTACCTCTCTCTCCTAGAAAGCCTTTATCTCATTCATTTGCTGAACGAACAAATATTTCCTCGAAAATATTTTTAAAAAAATGCAAAAATATTTTCTGTTTGAAATACACCAGAGTATTTTGCTTACTGGAAATAGTAAATTTAATTAATTAGCCTTCAAGTAAAACTAAAATAAAAGTTTCAAGAAAACTTTGTTATTTTTTTAGGTACTTCATTTACGTCAATGAAAAAACAAAAAACAAAAAAAAAAAAACAATACAAAAACATAGTATGATTAAAAAAGATCCCAAACTTAATAAAACAAACTTTTTCCCCTCAAAATGTTTATTATTTTTAAGAGGGAAGATCAAAGAAGTTTTTAATTATTTTTAAAATTTCTTTAATCCTTTCTAACATTTTCGAAATTTCGTCAGAATGTTTTGTTTTGATTAAGTTAGCGGCTAAGAAACGTTTACTACTGTTTTATTTTAATGGACACCAACCAAATGATTGCATTTGCCACTTTTTTTTAGGTTACAAACACATTAATTTGGAAATTCTCGCAAAAATCAAATAATTGTCGGATTTTAATGAAACTTTCAGTATTCATTCACAAATGAATGAAATTACTTTTGAAATTATTATTTTTTAAAAATCTTTATAAAATATTTTTTTTTTACCTCTGTTACCCCCCACCTCCCCGTTCACGTAAATCCATGAAATGTTAATAAATTTTATACTGATGGCAAACTTTTTTTTTTTATTAGTTCAACGCAGGACTCATTGGGGAATATAAATCACCTATTTTTTTAATCTTAAGTTTGCAATCACTTTTCAAAAACTTTCTCCGAAGAGTAAAATAAAAAATGCAATAAAACTCTGATATAATTAAATTGGATAATCTTTTAATTACTGGAATAAATAATAACTATTGAGGACATTATACTTTGAAAAAAGAATTTTGTTTTTTCGATTAATAATAAAATTTAAAAAAACAATTGTTTTCATTTTTTACATTTTTTATTATTAAATAATTTAATAATATATAAGCTTTTTAAAAATATTTTTAAAATCTCCAAAGAATTGATTGCGAGTAAACTTTTTAAAGGGCTGATTATCATATTGCCTATCTAAAATTGAAAACTTTAATAAAAATCGTTTAGCCTAAATATTTTAAATTAATTAAATAAAAATTTTTTTGTTTGTAAATATGTTCATTTACGTTCCATTTTGGAGTAAGTACGATGTTCCATAAGAGCAATAACATGTTTTCAAAATTATAACATCTGCAGTACTATAAAAATTAAATTAGATATTTTTACCATGCCTTAAACTTGGTGAAAACTTAATAAAATGAAAAATACATAATAAAAATATTAATAAATAGCATAAAATAACTTAGTTTGGTTATTTTAATTTCATTCTTTCTTATTAAATTAAAATTATTTTAAAAGAAATTTAAATTTTTATGTATTCAGAAAGCATATTCAAATGTCTGGTTATAAATGTAAACTAAAATTCTATTAAATATTATATAATTGCTGAAATTATTAAATTAAATTTTACTATTTAGTTAAAAACCAAAAAAAAGAAACTAAAATTTTATGTTTTTTGGCCTGTATGGTCACAATACTTGTTTGACACTTCCAGTTCTCATAAATCTTTTAACACCCCCTACCCTATTCTGTAATTGAGGTGATGACAGGTAGGGCTACCATAGTTAAAAACTTTTTTTTTTATTGTAAATTTCTGGCAGTAAGGAATTATTACTTGATTGAAATCAGATAAAGGTAAGTTTGAATTTTAAAAATTGACTTAAATGACATGACAGCGAGATATATTTCATTTTTGCAAGATTTTTAAAACAGAAATTTGGCTACTGTTTAAGTACTGTTGACAGAATGTGTTGATCAATCAAAAATGGTGGGATATTTAAATTTAATTTTTCCGATTTAGAAAAAAATTAGATTAAAATCAATATAATTTCAGTTTAAAATATACCAGTGAATTTTTCTTTCTGGAATTAAAATTTAATCTCTTGGCTTTCAATTAAAGCCAATTTTAAAGCTTGAAGATAATTATTTATTTTTAAAATTAAAATTTAAATTTAGGTATTGAAAATGGACAGAGGTACCAATTTAAATTTCAAATTAAAATTTAGATATCGAAAATGAGTGGTGGTACCTAAAAGCTTATCAAATTAAATAATATCAGCAGAGTTTTGTTGCATTTTTTATTTTACTCTTTGGAGCAGATTTTTGGTTTGAGTTGTGCGTTGTGGTGCATTGGATATCGGCTTGGAACGAGAAATTGGGGAGCCGAGTTTGAATTCCAGCTGAATTCATTGTATTCACTTACGTGCAAATACCCTTGGGAAAGGTATTAATCTATTCCTTCCAGTTATGGGTTAAATAACAGGACAGATTGGGTTCTATAGCCTTGGTCAGCAACCAGTCTACCGCAGAAAGCAATGGCAACCTACTGCGGGATAATCTTCTATCCAGTCAGTCATGTCGCTTTTGAGACATGATCGCCCAAGCGTGTATCACGTATGGCACTTAACTGACTGACTGTGTACTTAAAGAAAAGAAACATAGATAATTTATATCCCCAATCAGTCCTGCGTGTAACTATAAAAAAAATTTTGCAGCTAATTAAAATTTTATGAATTTATGTAGAGGGGGTGAGGTAACAGTTAAACAAATATTTTTTCACAAAGACTTTTAAAAAAATAATAATTTAAAAAATAATTTCATTCATTTGTAAATGAGTACTGAAAGTTTCATTAAAATCTGACAATTATTTGATTTTTGCGAGAATTTTCTAAATAATGTGTTTGTCACCGGGGGAAAAAAAGTGGGTGATGTCATTATTACCTTTCCCATTGTAGTCTGCTTTGGGTCTGCCAAATTTTTTTATTAGTTAAATGCAGGACTCATTGGGTGATATAAATCATTTGTTTCTTTTGTTTTTGTTTTAAATACACGACTGGAACCAAAAATCTGCTCTGAAGAGTAAAATAAAAAATGCAATAAAACTCTGATATAATTTAATTTCATAAGCTTTTTATTGCTGGCATAAATAATAAGAATTAAGGACATTATAGTCTGAAGAAAAAAAATTTTATTACTAATAAAAGTTTGAAAGAATTGTTCCCATTTTTTTTATTATTATTAAAATAATTATTAAATAATTCCTAAAGTCTTACAAATATTTTTAAAATCTTTTATGGAATCGTTGTATTAATTTGTTTTTAGTTAAGAATTGATGATTATATCGCCTATCTTAAATTGAAAAGTTTAATAAAAATCATTCTCCAGAAATATTTTAAATAATTTAAAAAAATTTTTTTGTGTGTGTATGTTTATTTTGATTAAGTACGATATTCCATAAGAGTCATAACATGTTTTCATAAAAATTAAATTAGATATTTTTACCATGCCTTAAACTTAATGATAACTTAATAATATGAAAATAACATAATAAAAATATTAATAAATAACATAATATAACTTAGTTTGGTTATTTTAATTTCATTCTTTCTTAATAAATTAAAATTATTTTAAAAGAAATTTAAATTTTTATTTATTCAAAAGCATATTCAAATATCTGGCTATAAATCTAAACTAAAATTTTATAAAATATTATATAATTACTGAAAATATTAAGTTTAATTTTTAATTTTACTATTTAGTAAAACCCCAAAAAATGAAATTAAAATTTGAAAACTTTATGTTTTAAACTAATTGAAATTTTGGCACGTTTGGACGCCACCTTTTAGTGTTCTGGCAGTCATAAATCTGTCATCAGCCCAATAACTCAGATAAAAGAGGTCTACCAGAGTTAAAAAGTTTTTTTATTGTAAATTTCTGGCAGTAAGGAATTATTACTTGATTGAAATCAGATAAAGGTAAGTTTGAATTTTAAAAATTGACTTAAATGACATGTCAGCGAGATATATTTCATTTTTGCAAGATTTTTAAAACAGAAATTTGGCTACTGTTTAAGTACTGTTGACAGAATGTGTTGATCAATCAAAAATGGTGGGAAATTTAAATTTAATTTTTCCGATTTAGAAAAAAATTAGATTAAAATCAATATAATTTCAGTTTAAATTACACCAGTGTATTTTCTTTACTATAATTAAAATTTAATCTTTTGGTTTTTAATTAAAGCTAATTGAAGATAACTTTTTTATTCTTAAAATTTAAATTTAAATTTAGGTATGCTGTTTTTTACAGAGATTTAGTGGAAGTACCTATTTCAAATCTTTCAATTTTTCAATCATTTTTACACAAAAGTTAATTCTCTTGCAAAAATAAAATATACATCTGTGACACATTATTTTTGGAAAATTAGCAAATTTAATATTAATCTACACAAGTATTTACTTATTTGTAGCATGAAATTTAAAATAAAACTATTTCTTAAACACAGAGTTCAACTTTCTAACATTTCCACTTCATGTGTTGACAGATTTGCAAGTAGGTACCTCCAAAAAATCACTGAAAAAACAGCATATGAAGGAAAAAGGCCCTAAATTAAATAAAAATAAAGTTTTATCTGGAAAATGTTTATTATTAAGAGGATTATAGAACAAAGTATTTCTTAATTATTTTTTAAACTTTTTAATTTTTTTCTAACAAGTTCGAAATTCTGGTAGAAAATCTTGTTTTTCTTTCGTTAGGGATGTAATTTTTACAATAGTTTATAATGGCAAACATAATATATTTTGCAAGGCACTTTTTTACCGGTGAAATAATCATTAATTTGGAAATTCGTGCAAAAATCAAATAATGGTCGTATTTTGATGAAAATTTAAGGACTGATTCATAATTGAATGAAATCATTTTTAAGCAATTATTTTTTAAAAATCTTGGTAAAAATATTTTTTTTACATGTGTTACTCCTCCTACCAATTAATTTCCAGAAATGTCGAGAAATTCGCCATCATTTCTCCATAAATTAAATTCAGAAGTCAACACTAAATTCGAACGACAAAATGGATGTGTGCTTTTTTTCCAAAATGAAAGAAAAAAATGAAAGAAAAAAATCGCTACTTGTTTTTAAAAGAGATGATTTCCAAAGCATACATTGAAACAACAGCATAGGAAACATTGAAGTGAGATGAAAGAATTGTACTCTGCCGAAAATGTTTATATAGGGTATATAATTATTTTTATTCATGTATGGAGTGCAACTTTTGAAACACGTGACCTTTTAATGATGTATATCCTATACGGCCATCCGTAACAAGAAAATACGAGCAATCAGCATGCACACAATAAAAATGCTGCATTATTTGTATTAAGTGTTTAGATTTTTTGGATTAGTAAATATAGTCACCATTTTACAAAATAGCGTGAACCTAAGAGGAAGAAATTTTAAAAGATTTTTGAAACTATAAATTACTATTAAAAAATAATAAAAATGAAAACAGTTCTTGTAAAAATTTATTATTCCTGGAAATCTTTTTTCTATTCAGACTATGATATCATTAATTTATTATGTTTATTATTAGCATATGTTTATGTATATGTTTTATGTATATATTTATGTATATATTTTATATGTATTTTATATGTGTTTATGTATTTTATATATTTTATGTATATATTTATGTATATTTTATGTATATATTTTATGTATATATTTATGTATATTTTATGTATATATTTTATGTTTATGTATATGTATAAACATGTTTATGTTTATTATTAATTTATTATGTTTATAAAAACAATAAAAAGTTTATCCAAATAAAAAATGGCATAGTTTTTTTGCATTTTTGTTTTCGCAATTCAGAGCAGATTTTCTGAAAAAAGGCCACTTTTGAAGAAAAAAAGACACTTGATTAGCATTCCCCAGTGATTCCTGAATTTAATTAAAACTACCTTTATGGGTGGACCTATTTGAAGTTTTCGACTTTTCTGGAAATTAATTGGTGGGTGGGGTAACATGTAAAAATATATATATATATATATATTTTTTTACTAATATTTTCTAAAAATAATTATTTCAAAACTGATTTTAGTCAATTTTGATTTTTGCAAGAATTTTCAAATTAATGTGTCTTTCACGGTCAAAAAAGTGCCTTGCGTAATATTACATTTTGACGTAATAAACTTTGTGTCAATTTAGGTCTTGCACTGATGAAAGAAAAAAAGATTTTCTACCAAAATTTCAAACACGTTAGAAACATGTTAAAAAATTTTAAAAATAATTAAAAAGTACTTCGGTCTATCCTCCTAAAGATAACATAAACATTTTGCCAATAAAACTTTGTTTTTACTTAGTTTGGTGCGATTTTTCTTCATACTATGCTGTTTTTTTAGGGATTTTTTGACGGTATCTATTTTTAATTTTAATCATGGAATTATCTAATTAAAACAAAAATTTTAGGACTTATTCATTAATAAATGAATCATCTATAAATGGGTCATTTGATTAATAAACTTTGTTTAAATAATATGGAGGTCAAGTTTCATGCTTCCCATTTCCATATATCGTGTGTATTTTTTACTTTAATTTGTGTTATTGTTTGGAAAAAATCGTTTACACACTGATATACCTCCAACTAAAAAAATAATCATACATGATGAAAAAATGCCCCAAACTTAATAAAAAAAAAGTTTTATTGTCAAAATGTTTGTTATTGTTAAGAGGAAAGACCAAATGTTTTAACAATAATTCTAGTATAAAAATAAATTAATATAGGAAAGATGTGGTGAACAGATAGGTAACAGTAAAGTGTATTGAAATATACCCTTTCCTCTTTACTCATAAAATGACAGAGAAACACTCTCTCTCTCACTCTATTTCACACACACACACACACACACACACACACACACACTATCTCTCTTTTTCTCTCAACATATACTTTCTTCCCGCTTTCAATTTTTCCATATTTCTGGTAACCAAGATATAACCTGATAACAGATTATGTGATCAACTGATAGGCATGCAAAAATCAACCAATGACTAATGCAGCCACCCAAATAAAATCAGTAACGCCTAGGGGTTAAGAAAATATAAAAATAACAGTGAACACGTATATAGTCTCTTTGTTGGCCCACATTTGCTCACCAGGCGTGTGGAGTTCACGACAGCTGTCTGAGATTCAATCAACATACCTACCAGCCAAAAGAATATTATCTCCATGTAAATTAGAAATGTGCCTAAATAATATTCACAAAAAGAATACGCAGAAAACCAAGGAACAAATTCAAGAGCGCAATCCATGCACTCAAATATCGGAAAAATATAACATAGCACACACAAACAGCAACTGGATACAGCTTTTGTTTTTGAACTCAACTTTAAAAATTAAAACATTATATATATATATATATATATATATTTCTGAGGTGAAGTATTTTAACCAGTTTCATGATGTTTTGAATATTGTACACAAATTGCCTCATTATTTTGTTTTGGTTTCATGCCTCTTTCAAATATCTCAGCTCACATATTAACTTGTTTTTTGTTTACTTCTGCTGTAGTCAGGTATTGAACTCCTGTTTGGGTCAAGTATCTGGATTACAACCAACACTTTTATCCACTGGGCCATAATTATCCTCCCTATTATAATGAGAGACGGTTGTGTATTTATTTGAGTAATATATATATAATGTCACGCTCATGGAGAAAAAGAGAATGAGGCAGTGTCGACTCATTTCATACTCCTTACTACCAGTTATTAAACTTTACCACCAGTGATGAAAAATCTTACTGCATGTTTGTTACAGTGCCTTATGATTTTATTTTTTTTAAATAATTATGTGAAGAATACATCCTCTCTTGTATATAATCTCAAATATGTTGCTGTCATTTTTTTACTTGTTATATAAAATATCCTTTTTAGAAAATCCAGTCAATTAATCCTGAAATGAACTTCACGATTTCAAAAGAAATCTCTAAGATAAAAAATATTTTGATTTTTAAGACATTTTAAAACATTTTTTACATTCTTTTCGTCTCTAAATTACTTTCTTTTTTTTTGTTCAATCAGTGACTTTGTAAAATAAATGTATAAATGTTTGTAAAGTGCTTAAAAAATTATTTACATACGGAAATTATTTTTTAAAATATCTTTTTATCTTTCAAATAAAATCGAAATTTTACTTCAAAGAAGACGTTTCACAATTATTAAAAATTCGTTTTTCGGGTTTCTTCTTCCAAAAAGCACGTAGCTACACAAAAACTGCATGGCATTCAGTACTAACTACGACTGAACCTGCATTTGAGAGCTATTGCTACCCATTGACAAAGTGGTGAAGAATTCGAATAATTGAAAAATAATTAAAATCTTTAAAAAATAAAAATGAACCATGTATCCATTTTCATAACAAATAACTGGCGACTGATGTAACTCTTTTTCATAACATCACTCTTCAGGCAGTGAGGTATTAAAGATCTACTTAGAAAATTGATGCAAGGCACACTAAAAATCTTTGCGGATCTCATCTTTTTTTAATATAGAAACCATTGCACTTTGCGCATCGGATCATCTTGTAAGTGTCTTAGTCTTTATTTTAGTAATTAACTTGTACAAATAGTAACAAATTTCCTTAGTTTAATTGCCTTGTATTCAATCTGAACTCTTTTCTAAGCAAGTCATTCTGCTGTTTCAGTGTTTTCATGCTACATAATTGAAAAAAATTATTTTTGTTGGCGATAATTCATCAAATTGGTTTGCAAATTTTCTTATTGTGTTTGTTTAGGTGTAGAGATGAAAATCCAACCATTTTGGTGACAACGATATGAAAAACGAGAAATAAATTCACAGAATAACAGTAACATTTTTTGCTAGGTACCTCTGCTAAATTGCTGAAAAAACAGCACAGTATAAATAAAAAAGGCGCCAAAATTAATAAAAACGAATTTTTTCATCAAAATGTTTATTTTATTATTAAAAGGAAAAAGTAAAGTATTTTTTAATTATTTCAAAAAAATTTCATCTCTTCTAACATGTTCAAAATTTTTGGTAAAAATCTTGTTTTGATTTTAGTTAGCAGGTAACCAAATTGTTACAAGAGTTTACAATGAAAAACATATTATAATTTCATAACTCAGTTTTTTTGTTTTTTTTTCCGGTGACAAACATTAATTTGAAAATTCTTGCAAAAATCAAATAGTTGTCTGATTTTAATGAAACTTTCAGAACTTATTTCCTAATGACTTAAATTATTTTTGGAATTATTATTTTTAAAAAATATTGGTAAAAATATATTTTTTTTACCCCTACCCAAGTAAATTCATGAAATTTTAAGAAATTAAATTTTGTTGTGAAAATTGATTTTATTACTTAAACACAGGACTTATATGAGTATGTAGATCATTTATTGTTTTTTTTCAAACATTTTGCCTTTATTTTCAAAAATATGCTCTGAATAGTAAAATAAAAAATGTGATATAACTATGACATTATTTAATCTGACAAGCTTTTAGTTCTTTTAATAAATTATATTAAGGACTTGTAGTCTAAAAAATTTTTCTTTGATTAATAATTAAATTTTAAAAGAATTGTTTTCATTTTTTTAATCATAAAATATATTATGAAAATACAATTTATAAAGTTTCAAAAATATTAAAAAAATACTTCAAAGATTTGTTGAGGTTAGTTTATAAACTTATTAAGTAAAGATTATATTTCCTAATCAAAAATTTAATACGAATCATCATGCCTTCATATTTTAAAAATGATTTTTAATATTTTTTTTTTATATTTAAAGTTTTTTTTTCTTTGGGAATTTCTATGTGTACATTAAAAGGTCATGTGTTTCAGGGTTGTATCCCTTACTGGAAAAAGATTTGTACAATTATGTCACTTGTGATTGTCATACACTTATCTTGTATCTGTGAGCTGTCAACACATTTCAGACATGGCAGGCAGGTCAAGAATTTCAACTCTGATTAAGAAAGTTTTATCCTATTTCATGCTATAAATAAGTGATACTTGTGTAAATCAGATTAATTTAACATCATATTTGCTAATTTTCCAAAATTAATGTGTCACAGATGTTTATATTATTTTTACAAGATTTTTAAAGCTGAGAATTAGCTTTTGTTTACAAATGAGTCAATCGTACAAAAATAGCCAAAAAATTGAAAGATTAAAAAAAATTGAAAAATTTTAAATTCCAATCAATATAATTTCTGTTTGAAATATACCAGAGTATTTTGCTTACTGGAAATAGTAAATTTAATAATTTAGCTTTCAATTAAAACTAAAATAAAAGTTTCAAGAAAATTTTTTTATTTGTAAAAATTCAATTTAAATGTTAGTTATCAATTAGTTCTCTATTTTTAACAAACATGATTTACCATTTTAGGTACCTTCACAGAAAATGCAAAACTTAAGATTCCAAATGAATTAATAAAAAAACTAAAAATATTTCTTTCAACTTTCATGTTTGTTTTAATTTCAAATTAATTTAATCTTTCCAATAAGCAAAATTTTTGCTGTATTTTAAAATTTGAATTGATTGAAAGGAGTCTTTACATTAAAATTGCTAATAATCTCTGATTTTAGTACCATTTTTAGCCATCTGTTATCAGAATATAATTCTCTATTAGAAAATCTTTTCAGAAATTAACCATACATTTCTGAAACTTTGAGAAATATTAGCTGATTTAAAGTATAATTAATCTGATTTGAAATAAATATTACTTTAAGTTTAAAATATTGCACAAATGCATTTTTAACAACCGTAGGTGTTGACAGTTTGACTGACAGACAGAAATTTATCCAATTTTATCTACAATAGATATCTTTCATAAAAATTACCAAAATTTATATATGTGTAAAAATTATTTAATGAAGACTATATTTACTAAGTGAAAATTGAAAATCTTATTACAAATCATCACACACAGTTTTTTTTAAAAAAATTGTTGATTCTTTAATGTGTATAAAACGTGCCCATTTTGAAAGCTTGGATGACCATACACAAGATTATCATAAAGTAAGATCAATGACTATAGTAAATTTAAAGTTAACATTCTTAAAATTAGATTATAGACAATATTTCTAACATTTGTATGATTACTAAGTACTTAAAAAATTATATAAAAATGTGTTCATTCATCATTTTCTTAAATTATGTTTTAACAGTTAGTATCTATAGACAGCAATAAAAATGTAAATCACTTATCAGTGCTTGATGGTTGTTGAAAGATATGTAAATCACTACTACTGTTCATTTTAAAATCTATTTTTCTGCTTTTTTTAAAACCTAAATTAAATAATACTTGTTTCATTTCATATTCCTCAAATAAAGTTTCAGAAAAATATATTTTATATTTAGAAGAAATTTTAATAAAGAAAATTACATTGCAATGAAAGATGGCTGAAAAGGGGTGCTAATCAGCTATTTTAGAAAAAATTCTAAAAGTCATTTTCAATCAATATAATTTCTGTTTTAAAAATACACTACAGAGTATTTTGCTTAATGGTAATAGTAGATTTAATGCTTTAGCTTCCAATTAAGACTAAAATGAAAGCTTCAAAAAAACTTTTTTATCAATATTCATTTTAAACTTTGATAGTGCAAATTATTGTGAAAAAGTGGGATACTTAATTTTTTAACTACTTAAAAATTTAGAAAAATATTCTCTAATGTTTTATTGAATTTTATGTAATTTGGCTTTGAATTTACTGTAGTTATTGCTCTTATTTTTTTATTGTATATTGACCTCTGTAGTTACAAAAATTGGTCTGTTTAACCAAAATTCAAAATTCCTTTTAAAATATTGGAAGCTTTTAGTTAAAAAATATTTAGTAAAATATTGTAATAAGCTTTTCCATTTATGCTTATTAAATATAGTTCTTAATTGATAATCAATAACATTTTGAAAAATTTAAAACTTTATAAATTATTCCAGTTAAATTTTGAATGAAAGGGAAACAATTCTTGTAAAAATTCATTGAAATTTTTTTTTTTAATAATAGTGTCCATAATATATCATTTTCATAAAAGCAATTAAGAACTTTTCTAATTAAATAATGTCATAGTTTTATTGCAGTTTTTATATGATGATTCAGAGCTGATTTCAAGTTGTTACAAGTCCTGTCTTATAAAAAAAAATGATGATTTAAATTCTCCAAGAACTTGCTCTTATAACTAATGTAAATATCTAAAAACAAAAAAATTAACAAATGTTTTTACCAAAATAAAAAACAAAAAAATTTCTAAAATAATTTCATTTATTTGTGAATAAGTGCTGAATGTTTCATTTAAATTAGTTGATGTTTTCAAGAATTTTCAAATCAGTGTGTTTTTCATAGCAAAAAGACTAAAATTTTCTTCACTAATCTTTGGTCACCCCACTTGTGGTATTTTGTCTTTTAGTTATGAGGATGAAGGCAGATGGCTTTGATTAGTGATCTGTGTCCGTGGATTCAGGGAGCTAGCAAGACCGACAGTGTTTTGTTTATATTTTTTCTTCTCGGGTCTTGAGTATCCAATTTTCTCTCTCCTAGTCCTCAATATACTCTGAACTTAGTTGTTGCCCTCTTTAACTGGATTTAGTTATACTAAACTCAGTTATACACTGTTGATGCAAGAAAAACATGAGTTTAAATAAAGTTTTGAATGTTCTAAAAAGAAGCAAAAAATATAATTTAATAATAATTAAATAATTTAATAATAATTTTAAAAAAAACATACAGAAATCTAGAAAAGTTAAAAGCATAGATCTTAGCTTAAAGATTCAACACTACCATCTATGGGTAAATAGCAGGAATACAGATGATGACACATCTGCAGGTGAAGGTCCATTAATTTTAAATCAAATAAAACAAGCTAAAAAACTTTTTTTTTTTTTTTTTTGCTGAATTTTACATAAACCTTTTTTCCCTTGCTACATACTTGCATAAAATCTGAACTGTTATAAACAAAGCTTTGCTAAAAAAAGTGAAAAAAATTAGTAATTTTCTTTATTGTTTATTTACTTCATAACTATTTGATTTCCTTTTGATTCCTTTTGATTCAGTATTTGTCTATACATCTGAGATGAGGTAGTATTTACATTATTTACATTATTTGGAGTATTGTTCTCATTTTTGTTGCCATTTGTATGACATTTCAGCCGTTGTACCCTCCGGCCTTCTTCAGTTTTTGGTATTTCAAACCGAAACCTTTATTACAATCACTGGGATATATCATCCTCATTTCTTGTATAAAGCTTCGACTGGAAGTCATAAGTTATTTCCCTCTAAGTTCCTGACTTGACTCTTGGAGTTGTGAGTTCAATACCAGACTACAGCAGTAGTGAACAAGTAACTTGCAGGGTTAGGAGCATACAACAGCCGAAATGTTGTACAA
Organism: Ascarosepion bandense; assembly: GCA_037127315.1. Lineage (NCBI taxonomy): Eukaryota > Metazoa > Mollusca > Cephalopoda > Sepiida > Sepiidae > Ascarosepion > Ascarosepion bandense. The sequence goes on from JBBBDQ010001041.1 coordinate 37,434, forward strand.
ATGGCAACAAAGATGAGGACAATAGTCCAAATAATGTAAATACTTTTCCTTTTGATTTATTAGGACTTCTTCGACTCGTTACTTCAAAATTTTCTATTTTGATCAACTAATATCCATAGAATGACACAAAACATAGAAAATATTTAATGTCAGTCAGTTAAATGCCATATGTGATACATGCTTGGGTGATCAAGACATAACTAACTAGGCTGAAGATTTTCCTGCAATAGGTTGCCATTACTTTCTGCAGTAGACTCGCTACTAACCAAGACTATAACCAAATATTTCCCGCTATTTGACCCATAGGCTGTGGGAGATCCTGCTATTTGATCCATAGCTGGAGGGAGAAGGGCTGGATTAATACCTTTCACAAGGGTATTTGTGCATAAGCAAATGAAATGAATTTGACTGGAATTCAAACTCAACTCTCCAATTTCTCATTTCAAGCTGATATCCATTATGCCACAACATATATCCATTTAAGGACATAGCTGAAAAAAAAAAGAAATTCTGCTCTTTTGAGCTTAATTTCATTGTTATATGAATAATTTTTAAAATAGAGAAAATTAAATTACTACTTAATTTAACAGTTTTCTTGTTCTGCATTTGATGTTTGCCTTGAAATAAAATTCCATTTTTTCTTTTGATCAAACTAACACAGGTACAAATGTATCCAGTCACTGTTACATTATTCTAAACTTTGAAATTAGTTTTGAGAAAAAAATGTTCTTATTTGTAATGAAAACAAAATCTTTTTTTCTTGTAATGTTGAATACCTTTTCTGTTTCATGCAAGCAAATAAAGAGCAAATTTGGATTGGAATTAAATTATTACTGACACTGTTCTTAGAATTCAGTAACAAAAAAACTAAAATGTAAAAAAAAAAAATGAACTTTCATTCAGTCAGTCAGTTAAGTGCCATATGTGATACATGCTTGGACGATCATGTCTCGAAAGAGAAATGACTGACTGGGCAGAAGATTATCCCGCAGTGTGGTAGACTGGTTGCCGACCAAGGCTACAGAACCCAATCTGTCTTATTTAACCCATAACTGGAGGGAAGAGATGGATTAATGCTTTTCCCAAGGGTATTTGCGCATAAGTGAATGTAAGGAATACAACTGGAGTTCAAACTCAGCTTCCCGATTTCTTGTTCCAAGCCGATATCCACTGCACCACAACACACATCTGAATTTTCATTATATTTTTTTAATAGGAAAATTATGTTCTTTAGTGAAACTTAGACCATATTTTTTTTTAATCACATCACCCCCAACCAAGTCGGTAAGGCCACTGGTGTGCAGGGGGCTACAAAAGAGTGAGTAGATTGGAAAAGAAAAGCCGGAAACCACGTCTTAAACAGGGAACAAGGGATGAGCCTCTACACCTGTTCAATAGACGTGGGTGGAGTGTGAACCGGGCGATAGTTCAGTTTATCTACTCCAATTAAAGAAAATAAACAAAAAAAAAAAGTGAAAAGATTGGAAAAGATGATCGAGGTTTCACAAAAAGTGCATAATATTAATAATAATAATAATTGATTAGTATTACGTTTTTAATAGCATTTAATTTTCTTTTATTTTTGACTTAGAATTCACTATATCTTTTCACTTTCACAAGTGGATAATTGTCAGCAGTTTTTCTACATTTCTCTTTTTGTCCTTTTCTCAGCACTTGTAAATGTTCTTCTGTATGTTTGCCTTTTAGGAAGAAATTATTTGAACAGAAATAAAATACTTCCCTATTTATATGTAGATTAAAATGAAACTCTCTTTTAAGAAAGAAAAAAATTGAAGTTGTCTTTTATTAGGCAGACTTTCCTAAGTCGTAATAATTAAAGTTCTCTTTCCTTTCATTTGTTTACAAAATTTGCTAATGTGACCGCTGTTTTTAAGAGTGTAATTCATTTTACACCTCTAATGTAATGTCATGTTTCTAATAAATAACACTTATAACATATAACTATTTAACTTGAATAATGACATTTGGAAGGATGTTAGTCTATCAATTTTATTTATGACTGTGAAATATATCAGGAGCTGATCTATTGAATTACACTGAAACATTTGTTAGAACTTTTCTAATTACAATTAATGCACAAATTTATTGCTTTAATAACTTTCTTTATTTGCAGATTTGACCCTCATTTCAAATACAAGAATCAGAAAACAAAAAAACAAAAAAAAGTTCAGGTTGAAGGTTTCCTTTAAAAAAGAAATGCAAACACAAACCAAAAAAAAAAACTCTTGTCAGGTGTGTGGATTAGAATTTTCACGGAATTCACATATAAAAGTCCACATGCGAACACACACTGGTGAAAAACCTTATTTTTGTGAGGTGTGTGGTTCAGCATTTTCACAGATTTCAACTTTAAGAACACATATGCGAATACATACTGGTCAAAAAAAATATTTCTGTGAGGTGTGTGGATCAGCACTTTCAAGGAATTCACATTTAAAAATTCACATGCGAACGCACACTGGTGAAAAACCTTATTTTTGTGAAGTGTGTGGTTCAGCATTTTCAAGAAATTCACATTTAAAAATTCACATGCGAACGCACACTGGTGAGAAACCATATTCTTGTGAGGTCTGTGGATTGGCATTTTCACAGAATCCAACTTTAAAGGCACATATGCGAACGCACACTGGTGAGAGACCATATTCTTGTGAGGTCTGTGGATTGGCATTTTCACAGAATTCGAATTTAAAGACACATATGCGAATACATACTGGTTAGAAACCTTACTCTTGTAAAAACTGCCGTTTGTCATTTTCACTGAAGTTATCTTTAAAAACCCATATGCGAACCCAGACTGAAGCAAAATCATATTCTTGTGATGTATGTGAATTGACATTTACTCAGATTTCATATTTAAAAGCCCATTTGCAAATACACTGGAGAGAAATCTTATTCTTACAAAGTTTGTGGATTTGCCTTTCCAAGGAATTCATCTTTAAAAATTCACATGTGAACACACACTGGGGAGAAACCATATAAATGTGACATGTGTACAGCAGCATTTTCACAGAATTCGCATTTTAAAAAACACAGTCAAATACATAGTGGAGAGAATCCATATTTTTGCAAGTTGTGTGGATTAGCCTTGGAGAGAAATCTTATTCTTGTTTGATATGTGGATTAGCATTTTCACAAAATGAAACTTTTGAAATTCATATGCAGACACACACTAGAGAGAAACCTTATTCTTGTGATGCATGTGAATCAACATTTCTTAAGAAATCATCTTTAAAAAGGCATGTGAAAATACATATTAGAGAGAAACCTTAATCTTGTGAAGAGTGTGAACTGAAATTTTCACATTCTTCACACCTAAAAATTCATAGACAAAAACATATTGGAGAAAAACCATATTCTTTTGAAGTGTGTGGATCAACATTTAAACAAAATACATGTTATCAATAACCTCTCATTATAGTAAAATTACATGAGCTCAAAGCAAGTTTAGAATAAGTGAATTTGTCTTGATGCTGAGTTTCTTTTGAAAGCAGAAGACTTTTTACCTTCAATGCTTGCAATATATGAGTTTGTAGTTGTAAGGTTTTCTTGTAAGGTTTCTCATGCAAAGGCAAAAGTAAATAATCATCAAGGTTGCTGTTATTGTTTTCCCTTGAGGTAATAATGAATAACCCCTTTGAAAGACCACCATACACAGTAAATAAAGAAATCATTTATTACACTGTACGGTGCTCTTTCAAAGGGGTTATTCATTATTGCCTCTAGTAGAGTACAATGGAGATTTTTGGTATTATTTTGGTGATTCACTTGCATCTAGCCACTGGCCTACTCTTTTACTGGTGTCTAAGAGTATACATTTCTCATCATGTGTAATGATTTAATGCAAAATGGTTCTTTTTTCCTAGTTTATACTCATAGAGTAAGATTACTTGACATTGTTGCATTGTAATCATTTTCATTGGACTTATAAGCAACAATATATTGAAAGAAAAATTATGTGAAAGCAAGAGTCAGGAATAAGTCAAGATTTTTTTTAAGTACTAAGTAGGTTACTTTATTAGACGATTGGCTCAACAACCAACCAAAAAATGCCTCATTCCATGTATGACAACCTTATAGTTGCACCATCAAAACAGATATCATCAAAATGTTAAAAACAAATTGAATGAAATAGAAGGAAGATGACTTTCCATTTAATAAAAATTTGATTTATTCTGAGATATGATAAAGAAGTGCTGAAAAGTTCATAGCCTAATCCACTTCCCAGAATTTAATCAAATCGAAGAATTTATTTTGAATCCCTTTTTACATTGAAATGTTTGATATTGTCATTATACAAGTTTTTAGAAACATTAAGTACAACAACCAAAAATCCACCATTCTTGATTAATGTAGTAAACTGATTATGACAGTTCATTATAGTGTTGCGATCCATCTACCCAGCTATTTATTGTTGAGTGTCAGAACTGCAAACATTTAACAACACATCTTTTAAATGAATTATATGAAAAGTTATTTTCTGGAGGAAAAGTAGAAGCAGAACATGAGTTCAAATAACTTTGTATATTCTTCTTCAAAAATATACAGTAACAATAAAATGTTAAATTTTCTTTGCAGTGAAGTTTGTTTTATAAAAGTTATTAAGTGTTTCCGTTGCAGTGTGAAATGTGTGAACTGATTTATTTTATAAAGTCAGATGGTCAGCCTAAATGTGTTTGTGAGTTCATAGACAAAAAGCTTAATAGGCAGTTGCTGGCTAATCCTTTCTATTGGGTGTGGGGACAAGGCTTTAGTCAGTGGCAGCTGCTGGTTGTCTCTCTTTGATTGACTCTTTATGTGTGGGTGCATGTGTGTGTTTGCATCTGTAGATCAAACTGGCCTTCATAATACTTTCAATCCCCGAGAAGCAGTACGCTTCTGTTTTTATATCTGTAAGGGGATTTCAAATCTAATTTCACAGAATGTTATGAACTTTTTGAATATATGGCTTTTACTGGCTAGAAAATAATTTCACACTGGCTTATTAAAATTTTTTCTCAATTTTGTGAGTGTGGTGAAGAGAGTTATTATTGTTTTCTAAATGGTCCAATAGCACCTGCTACTTAACTCCTAGGAGGTGGAGGGTGAAGCGGTGGATTAATACCTTTCTCAAGAGTATTTGTGCAAAAGTGAATGCAACACATTTGAACTTGGCTCTCCATTTTCTTGTTCCAAGCTGACAGAAGCAAAAACAAAAATACACTTCAAGAGCCTTGTTTACTAGACATTGAATTGTGTCATTTCATGTCCTCAATAGCTTACCTGTCTTTCTGGCTAACCTGATATTTATCACTCATAAACATGGGTTAAATAGCAGGACAGATTGGGTTCTATAGCTTTGGTTGGCAACAGTCTACTGTAGAATGTAATGGCAACCTACTGTGGGAAAATCTTCTGCCCAGTCAGTCATGTCTTTTTTTAAACATAATCACCCAAGTGGGTATCACGTATGGCACTTAACTGACTGAATGAAAATAATTCTTTTTGGAAAATGTTACAAAATAAAATACTTTCATTTGACTTAGTAATGCCCCTCAAAGAACAAAACTCGTTGGCTAAGATAAGTTTATCTTTTGTCTTTATTAATTTTGAGTATGTATAGAAGTTGAAAGACTTAGGATATACATGCTGATATCCACTGCACCACAATGCACATTATTGCCTGTGCTTAAAAGGCCAGGTCTGCATGAACTATACTATCATATTTTTTTGGTTGACTCCATTAGTACATATTTTTGTTTGTTTAGGTGAAGGTACATCATTTTAGGTATATTCTTGTGTGGAGTTTACAAAAATTTCATATAAATGGTTTCGATATTTGCACATGTGGATTGGCTTTCTGAATTAGTCCTTGATTTTCTGTATCTCTTTTCTTGTGATCCTGAGCATGACGGTAAACTGCATTCAGCAGCAAGGCCTCTGATTGTGAGGTTGTGAGAAGCATGGAACCACCTCTTAATTTCTGTTGTTCCCAGGTCCACCCTGATCCAGAGTGGTAACACCTGTTAGGGTCCTAGCTATGGGCAAATAGTTAACCCCCCCCCCCAAACTGTGGTCAAAACACTATGAAAGTACGAAAATAGACTTTTATAGAAATATATACATTTTTGGAGGAAAAATATTACCAACAACACATTTTTGAAGAAAAAATTATTACCATAACACATTTTTGAGGGAAAATTATTCTCAGCGGAATATTTTTGAATACAAAACTAGAAGACATTTTTCAGTTTTCTTTTTTTAAATAAAAAAATAAAAACAAAATTTTCATTAAATCAGACTTCTCACTATAGCCAGACATTAAAAAAAGATACAACTCCACCTTTTTGGCATTAAATAACCCACAGAGGTATTGATATGCCATTAAACAAAACTCAAACTCTTTTCTTGTGTGGATATTATTTTTTTGTAATACACCATCCATTTGTGTTTGTTGAAGTTCCAACAACTTCAATTATCTGTATGTATCTGCAACTGAGAGCAAGACAACAAGCCAATAGAAAAGAATTATTCACATGGTTTGCTGTTTTTTTTATATGGTTGCAATGCCTACACAGCCGAATTCATTGCATTCACTTACGCGCAAATACCATTGGGAAAGGTATTGATCCGTCTATTCCTTCCAGTTATGGGTTAAGTAACAGGACAGACTGGGTTCTATAGCCTTGGTCAGCAACTAGTCTACCGCAGAAAGCAATGGCAACCTACTGCGGGATAATCTGCCCAGTCAGTCATGTTTGTTTCGAGACATGATCGCCCAAGCATGTATCACGTATGGCACTTAACTGACTGAATGCCTACACATTTCTGTTTTGACTTTGGTGTTAGCATTAGTGATTGGTTGGCTTCTGCATAACATCAGCTGACCAAGTAAGCTATATCTGGGTTATAGAAAAGGAAAGGATATATTGGATAGAGAGAAAAAGAGAGAGATATTTTCTTTGTCATTTTATTAGTAAAGAGTACATTTCAATATATTTTTACTACTATTGTCACAAATATCTTACTGCATTGTCCACCATGGAGTGAACGACAAATCTGTCAGCAGTATGTTGATTGCCATGGTAACCTTCATTATCATCTGTGAAACCACCTTGTCTTAGAAAACTGAAGTATTCTCTGTTTGTATAACCAGACCTACTGAAGTGTTGTTATAATGTAACCCTGCTGTGTGAGAGTTCACTAAAGTTAAAAAATTTTTTCTGATAACTCTTTCTTTCAAAGACACAACTGAACTCTCATATAAAGGTAATCCTTGGTTAGAAAGTTCACAGTGTCTAGCCAGATCATGCAAAAGAAGAAAAATTCATATTGTTATTTCTCCCCTCTCCATGCCACTAATGTTGTTCAAGGGAAAGCTAGAGTCTAATACAGTTTGGCTCTGGCATCATCGCATGAGTTGCCTAGTACAATGTTGAACTATTTTTCCTGTAATTTTTACAACCAGGAATAAATAGAAAACTCAAAGAATTTAAATATAAGATTTTAAAAACCTGGCATTCTATATTAGACATCCAATTCATAATGTAGAGAAGGGACAAAACTATAGCTCTGCTTTAAACATTTCCTTGAAGCTATTGGGAGATCGCTAATGTTTATTAATTCAGCCTTGTGTCATACATAACCAAACTCCCTACAGCTTAGGATATTTTTGTTATCATCATCATCAGGTTTTCAGGTTTAATTTTTGTTATCATCATCATCATGTTGGTTGAAATGTGTGAATTAGTGAAGATTAAAGTATCCATTTTGCATGTTAAAATAGAAATTTATTGAGAGGAAAGAATAACATGAATTGTAGAAGTTAATGTTCAATGAGAAAGTTAAGAGTATCAAGAGTTGTAGATATGTTCATAATAATAACTTGTTGGAAAGAGTTTATGTGTATGTATGTATGTATGTATGTATGAGCGTTTGTTGGTTGGAATGTCTTCGAATGGAGAGCAAGAAGTAAAAGAAATCAGCACACGAGAAAGGAGAAAAAGGATAAATGTGCAACACGGCCTTATATCCAGGTCAACTTGAAGTTTCTCCCATTACATTTTAGTGTGTCATCTCGCTGCTCCCTTCTGACTGTCTGACTGACACTGACCAAAGCTTTTTATAGTCATTTAGATTTTTTGCACTGGCTCGTTAAATCATTTTAGTCTTGCAGATCACTTCCATTGGTCAGAAAATCAATTTAACATCTACTTGCGAAATCTGATTTGGACTTTTTTCTTTAACCATGTGGTCACTCCTTTTTCTATTCAGCAAAACCAGGATTTCACATGTCATTGTGAATTTTTGTAAAAGTGAAGAAGAGAGTTGCTTTAATTCTTAATTTCCACTACACCCTGATCCAATAAGAGCAACAGGCATTTTATTTCACTTTGAGCTAGCTACTTCAGTGTTGTTGGTTTAAGAAATTCAAAGAATTTTTTTCCTTCAATTTTTAATATCATTTACCTTATTTAATTGAAATAAGTAAGTACAAAACTGATTTATTTTTATTTTCAGCTGTTATATTATTTTTTGTGTAGATTGTAAAAAAACTTTTGGGTTTGTAATTCACTATGCGAAAATAGTATTTAGGAATCTTGTATTGGGGTTCAGCTGGTGTTTGGTTGGGTAATGTATCTAGTTGCCGGGGGCGGACATTCAGGGGCTCAGTGGGTGCCCGGTCAGGAAATGTGTCCTGTTGGCACAAGTGGATCCTGTTTCTCCTGTACTGTTGTCCATCTACCTGGACCATGTAGCTGCGTGGTGCTGCTTTGTTAGTGACTATACCAGACGTCCAGTCAGTGTTAGGGGTTTGTGGATGACGCTTCACTGATAGGTTGTCCTATGGTGAGCTCCGTTTTGAGTTGTAGGGGAACTCTGTGGGGGTTGTTCTGAACTGGTTTGACGTTTTTATCAATCTGTATTTTGTATTCTCCTGGTAGTCTTCCCAGCCCGGAAAATACATCTTTACAGTTGTCAAGAACACCCTCCTTGGTGAGTGATTTAACTTCGTCCAGGTGTCTGACGCATTCAACGTTGAAGGCTATAAGCTGGAGTGAAGAGCTGGCCCATCCAGATAAGGATGGCGAATTATTGTCCACTACTTGAAAATGGACTTTTTTCTTGATGCTGTTTGCTTTGCACCACAGTGTTACAGTTCCCAGGGGTTGGAGAATGGAATTGTGTACAGCTTCAGGGAGGGGCTGTAAGGGTGCTGTAGTGAGGCGTTTGTAGTCCACAAGAGCAAGAGTGCTGCAGCTTGCCCCAGTGTCAATTTGGAACTTGGGGTTAGAGCTTTCTTGCCTCCTGAGGGGTATACCAGGATGTCTGCGTAATAGTGTTTGCGGTCTGACAAAGGGTCCAAGGCATAGATGCTTTCATCACTGCTGGCAGGTTTGTTGTTTACGTAGCGGACCTTTGCATGTGCTGGACGGTTTATTGTTTGACTGTGGTGGATGCGCTTGGGATTAGCACATCCTTGCAACGTGGTTACGCTTTAAGCAGATTGTGCAGGTTAATCCATAGGCCTGACATTTGCCTTTGTCATGGCTTAATCCACAGAATTTGCAGTCCTTGATATGCTCCCATCTCTCTTTTCTTTTTTTTTTTTCTACCTTTTGGGCATAATGCAGTGTTTCTGTTGTGTTTCTGCTGCCTATCATGTCAACTTGTTTGTCCCTTTGTTCAGTGCTCCGACATCTATCAATTGTCCGGTCTTTAATGTTAGATCTGATTCACTGAGAGTCTGGTCCGTATTTCCTTTTTATTTGTTCCCATCACTATCCGCTCGCGGAGTAATTCGTCTTCCAACGTGCTGTATCTGCACGTTTTTATCAGTTTCCTCAGCTTGTTCAAATAGGAATCAAAACATTCACCTATTTCCTGGTCGCATGAATTAAATACGTAGCGTTCGTATGTTGTATTTAATTTAGGTTCGAAGTAGTCGGATAATTTTTTATGATGGAGTTGATGTCCGCACGTTCCTCTGTCATGGGCAGATTTTTTATAATTTTTAGGCATTCCTTGCCAATGATAGAAAGAAAAGTTCCTACCTGGACTTTAGCCGGTTTGGTATCAATGTGCGTAGCGTCTGCATAGTTCGTCCATGAGAGTTTAAATATGGACCAGTTCTCTCTCAAATCATCATCCATGTCCATTTTTTCCGGTGGTGGGATGGGGTAAGCCATTATTCCGAAGTATTAGTATTATCTCCGAGGTATTATATCTGATTTGTGCCGTGTAATGATCCGATCCGACACACGTGGTGTCCGAGAAGTAGTTGGATTAGTTTTCCGGTGCGTATATGCTATTTCAGTTATTTTCGATGAAAGGTGTATTTATCCGATGTGTGGAGAGATGACTTCGCTGAAAGTAGAAAAAAAATCCCACTCTGACCATGTTTTGGTGCCGATGGCGAGCAATAATGAATAACACGTGAACACACTAGCTATCTAGTAAAGGAAGTGTCTTTATTGTTTATCTAAGGGAGGTAAGCCTCCAGAGCCGGCCTCACTTTCATGGGGCCGTTTCGTATCCATGTTTTTCGGAGCTATATACATCATAACACAGGGTATATCTGTAAGCTACAAGGCAAAGCAAATTGTTAGCTAGGTATTGAAAATGAGTGGAGGTACCTACAAGAAATTTCTCTTCATTCTGATTAATGGGAAAAAACGACCATTTCTTTTACATTTAAACAAAAATATTTGCCGCAGACTTACATTTTCGTAAGAAAAAACTGAAGTTTATGAAATCCGAAAAAAAAAATCAGCAAAGAATTTTATATTAAGTTGTCCCTGTTGATATGTACTTTTGAGTTTTAAATTGACAGGCCAGAATGCTTATTATGTTTTGGGAAAAATCTACTCCGGACGTTTTTATTCCAACGACAACCGTCATTTAAATATTTGCAATTTTGCATTATTTTCTCCCATTCTATAATCTGGTTGTAAGCATTCTAGAAAAAAAGCATTCTAGAAAAAAAGAATTTTATCACAAAACATTCTGAAATAATTTAAACCAGCTACCCTCTTATTTCAGCTATACAGTCTATTTGAAACTCAAGTGTAAGTTTTGTGGTTTATCTGCTGATATTTTGGGAATGATTGCATCTCATTTACTCATATAGATATTTGCCTCCTGTCCCCCACTGAGACATGATGTGACACAAGGTCGAGGTTATTGTTGGGAACTGAATTATGTATGCTTGAACCAAGGTAAAAAAATTTCCCAAAAAAAGGTAAAAAAATTTCTTCTCCTTCATAAAATTAAGCTTGTTTTATGATGTGCAGCATTTTAAACTGAAGTTACAAAAACAATTATAAGATTTTATGAAAATTGTAGTGAACATAAAGCTATAGGGAGATGGTTAACATTTATTAATTTGGCCTTGTGCCATACATAACTGAACTTCCTACAGCTTACTATTTATTCGTAATCATCATCATCAGAAGGTTGGCAGCAGATTGTGGAAAAGTGAAAGAATAAAAATATACATTTTGCACGTTAAAATAGAAATTTATCAATAGAAAAGATTACATGAATTGTAGAAGTTAATGATCAATAAAAAAGTTAAGGGTATCAAGAGTTCATAGTAGTCTGTAAATATGTATGTTATCGTTGATTAGGATTGTTGAGAATGGAGAACAAGAAGTAAAAGGAATCGGCACACGAGAAAGGAGAAGAGAACAACCGTCCGGGTGGACTTCAAGTTTCTTTCTTGTTACATTTTAGCTTGTCGTCTCTGCTGCTTCCATGTGACTGTCTGGCTGACTTTCCTTTCGCCTTTTATAACCATTTAGTTTTTTCGCAGTGTCGCTAGCTTCCATTGGTTAGAAAATCAATTTAACATCTACTTGCGAAATCCGGTTTCAACTTTTTCTTTCACCACTTGGTCAATTCTTTTTCTATTTGGCAAAATCAGGATTTCACACATCATTGTGAATTTTTGTAAAAGTAATGAAGAAAGTTGCTTTTAATTCTTAATTTCCTATCCACCACAAACAAAACAAGATCTAGATTTAAAATTCAAATTGTAAGCCCTGACTCATTGATATTGTTAGAAATTTAAAAAAAAATCGAATTTATAAACTTTGCTTAAAAAGCGAATCCAAAACAAAATTCGTGAAATTTCACACCTTGATGCGAAATGTTTTTGGGCCAATAGAAAATTAGGAAACAACTTAAAACAAAATTCAAATAAACTTCAATTCTCAGAAACAAATTCTTTAATGGCCTTTTTTGTGAAAGGATGTGAAGTTTGTTCATTGTCTAATAGAAAGGCCAGAATCACATCCAGGAGTGAATTCCCAAATTAACTTTTCAAGCACAACAAACAAAATAAAAGACAGGTAAGTTCATCTGTTACCAGAGAGAAGATGAGTGTAATTAACACGTCCCTTGACAAACATCATGCGATCGTTATTATTGTCTCTTTCTCCCTAACCTTTTTCCTTTTCACCATTCACCCATCTGCCTCTTCTTATACTTGATAAATGAACAGAACACTTTAAGACTGAGTGATAACTTCAAAGACATTCCTACCCAACGATAACGACATACATACATACACACAAGTTACTACTACAAACTCTTAATACACTGAACTACTTACTATTATTTCTCCTTAAACATTTAACTTTACCAATTAATGATATTCTGTTTAGTTATTAAAATTTACTTTAAACCTACAAACAAAACAATTTTATTCTTCTACATTCCAATATCCAACCTTATCCTTCTGAGGATAACGGATAATCATAAATTGTGGGAAGTGTCGGCTATGTCTGTGAATTGACCTTGTACCGGACGTGGCTGACCGTGCCTACAGCGACACAATCATGTCATTACTCTTCTTAAAAAAGTTAGAAAAAAAAAATAATCGTTGTATTTTCCAACAATAACGAAACGAACTTAATAACATTTTTCATTTGAGCTATTTGAATTGATGGGTAGATCACGTTCGATATGCTATCTCACAAAATAAACATGAAAGAAATAGAGTATACTAAAAAATATTTTTACAGCATAGTTTTTTTTTCCATTTAAAAAAAAATTAACAATAATAGCCATTTTGATCGCCTTACTCCTTAAGTAAGCAAACATTAACAACCTTTTTTTTTTTTAAAAAAAAAAAACATTTTTTAATCAGTGTTAGTCGGGTAAATTTTCGTTTTAGGACCCGAAGGCCTTTACCCCTTCAAATCTTTCCAAAACATCCGTCTTTCCATGCAAATGTATATGCTGAACGCAAATCGATAATTGTTTATTGAAGAATACACAGTAAAAATGAGCATTGAAAACATTTTATAGACTTCAGAAAAAGAAACATGTCGCAAAAATAAATGCAATTCATTAGTTATTTCAAATTAAATGAATATTCATTTGTTCGTAATTCTGCAAAAAAAATTTAATATTTTCCTTTCTCTTGCCGCTAAAAATACTTTTTAAAAAGCGGTACATTTTTACACGAGGCATGAAATGATTACCGACACCGTCTAACGATGTTTTATCATTTTTTTTGTCGACATATTCTCACGTTTAAAACACTTTTCTTTTCTTTGGGTTATTTTTCATAAAAAAACAACACTTGGAAAACTCATAAATTCAATGATCATTATGAATTGAACAAACAAAATAGAAACTGTGTTGATTGAGTGAAAAAAATAACAAAGACAAAAAAAATGTCGGCAAAAAGTATGGAAAACTTTTATAATTTTATTTTCTCTCTTTAATTTATCATTTCAATTCTATTTTTTGAAAGGTAAGTTGAAAAATATTACTAATGCCGGCATTTCAAATTATTTGCCTATCTAAAAGTTATTTACTTGATAACTTTGTTATTAAAAAAAAAAACGTCTTCATCTTCTTGATTTTTAAATACAACCCGTTTATTTTCTTTGACATTTTTGGGGTTTAGCGCCGTAAAAACAATTTTTATATGCCAAATACTGAATTTACCTCTCTCTCCTAGAAAGACTTTTTTTTATCTCATTCATTTGCTGAACGAACAAATCTTTCCTCGAGGTACCTCCACTCATTTTCGATATGTAAATTTTAAATTGAATTTTTAAAAATAACAAAGTTTTCTTTAAATTTTTCTTTTAGTTTTAATTGAAGGCTAATTGATTAAATTTACTAATTCCAGTAAGAAAAATACTCTGGTGTATTTCAAACAGAAATTATATTGATTGGAATCTAGAATTTTGGGAATCTTTTTTATAATCCTAATTTTTCGATCATTAAGCGATCGATACATTTGTAAACAAAAGTTGATTCTCTGTTTTAAAAGATCTTATAAAAATAAAATATACGTCTGTGACACATGATTTTTGGAAAATTAGCAAATTTAATGTTACAGACAGTGTAATGCAATCATTAGGTGTCCATTGTAAAACAGTAGTAAACGTTTCTTAGCCGCTAATTCAAATTGAAACAAAACTTTCTGACAAAATTTCGAAAATGTTAGAAAGGATTAAAAAAATTTTAAAAAAATACTTTGATCTTTCCTCTTATAAACATTTTGAGGGAAAGAGTTTGTCTTATTAAGTTTGGGACCTTTTTTATTCATACTATGCTGTTTTATCGATTTGTTAATGTTATTGTTAAGGTACCTACTTTTTTCGGTTACAAACACATTACTTTGGAAATTCTCACAAAATTCAAATAATTGTCGGATTTTAATGAAGCTTTTAGTATTCATTCACAAATGAATAAAAATATTTTTGAAATCATTATTTTTTAAAAATCTTGATAAAAATATTTTTTCATTTCTGTCCCCCCCCCCCCCCCCCCAACGTAAATCCATGAAATCTTAATAAATTTTACACTGATGGCTAACTTTTGTTTTATTATTTCAACGCAGGACTAATTGGGGGATATAAATCATCTATTTTTTTATTTTAAGTTTGCAATCATTATCTGAAAACCTCCTCCAAAGAGTAAAATAAAAAATGCAATAAAACTCTGATATAATTTAATTTGATAATCATTTAATTACTGGAATAAATAATTAACCATCGAGGACATTATGCTCTGAAGAAAAAAAAATCGATTAATAAAATTTTAAAAGAATTGTTTTCATTTTTATTTTTCAATAATTTAATAATATAAAATTTTAAAAATATTTTAAAAATCTCCAAAGAATTGATTGTGAGCAGACATTTTTTTAGTTAAGAACTGATGATTATATTGCCTATCCAAAATTGAAAAGTTTAATAAAATCGTTTTGCAGAAATATTTTAAATTAATTAAAAAAAAAAATTTTGTTTGTAAATATGTTCATTTTGATTAAGTACAATGTTCCATAGGACTAGGAGTCATGACATGTTTCCATTAAAATTAAATTAGATATTTTTACCATGCCTTAAACTTAATGCTATCTTATTAATAAATAGCATGATATAACTTAGTTTGGTTATTTCAATTTCATTTTTTCTAATCAAATTAAAATCATTTTAAAAGAAATTTAAATTTTTAAAATTTTTATTTATTTAGAAAGCATATTCAAATGTCTGGCTATAAGTCTAAACTAGAATTCTATAAAATATATAATTGCTGAAAATATTAAGTTAAATTTTACTACTTAGTTAAAAACAAAAAAAAAACAAATTATATATTATAATTATATATTAAGTTTCATTTTTAATTTTATTACTTAGTTAACCCCCCCCACCCAAAAAAAAGAAATTAAATTTTGAAAATTTTAAATTTTGGCCTGTATTGTCGCCCCACTCTTTTAGCACTCTTGACAAATTCCAGATGTCATATCTTTTGTCACCTCAATAACGCAGATAAAAGAAGGCTACTGGAGTTAAAAAGTTTTTTATTGTAAATTTCAGGCAGTAAGCAATTATTACTTGATTGAAATCAGATCAAGATAAGTTTGAATTTTAAAAATTGACTTAAATGACTTGTCAGCTAGATATATTTTATTTTTGCAAGATTTTTAAAACAGAAATTTGGCTACTGTTTACGTACAGTTTACATAATGTGTCGATCAATCAAAAATGGGAAATTTAAATTTTATTTTTCCAATTCAGAAAAAAATTACATTAAGATCAATATAATTTTGGTTTAAAATACACCACTGTATTTTTCATTCTGGAATTCAAATTTAATCTCTTGGCTTTCAATTAAAGCTAATTTTAAAGCTTGAAGATAACTTATTTATTCTTAAAATTTAAATTTAAGTATCAAAAATGGACAGAGTTACCTATGTTAACCTAATTTACACAAGTATTTTCTTATTTGTAACATGAAATTTAAAACTATTTCTTAAACACAAAGTTCAACTTTCTAACATTTCCACTGCATGTGTTGACAGATTTGTTGACAGATGCAAGTATGTACCTCCAAAAAATTGCTGAAAAAACAGCATATGAAGGAAAAAGGCCCTAAACTAAATAAAAATAAAGTTTTATCTGCAAAATGTTTATTATTAAGAGGATTATAGAACAAAGTATTTCTTAATTATTTTTCTAAACTTTTTAAATTTTTTCTACCACGTTCAAAATTCTGGTAGAAAATCTTGTTTTTCTTTTGTTTGTGACGTAATTTTTACAATAATTTATAATGGCAAACATAATATATTCTGAAAGGCACTTTTTTACTGGTGAAATAATCATTAATTTGGAAATTCTTGCAAAAATCAAATAATGGTTGTATTTTGATGAAAATTTGAGGATTTATTCATAATTGAATGAAATCATTTTTAAGCAATTATTTTTAGAAAATCTTGGTAAAAAATTTTGTTTCTTTTACATGTGTTACCCCTCCCACCAATTAATTTCCAGAAATGTCTAGATATTTGCCATCATTTCCCCATAAACCTAATATTAATTAAATTCAAGAGTCATTGGTAAGTCAGCTGTCTTTTTTCTTTGAAATTAGCCCATTTTTAAAATATCTGCTTTGAATTGCAAAAAAAAAAAAAATGCAATAAAACTATGCTATTTTTATTTAGATAAACTTTTAATTGCTTTTATAAACAATTAAAATTAAGGATGTCATAGTCTGAAAAAAAAAGTTTTCAATGAATAACAAATTTTTACAAGAATTGTTTTCATTTTTATTATTTTTTTATTATAATAATTTATAAAGCTTCAAACAATTTTCTTAAATTTCTTCCTCAATCATTAAAGCTAGGATGTTAAATTAATGCATGAAGACTACATCTACTAATCAAAAATTAAAAAAGCTTAATAGAAATAATTTAGCCAATGGATTTTTAATCATTAAAACATTTTAATTGTGTGCATGCTGTGTTTTTTTGTTACAGGTGGCTGTACGTGATATATATCATTGAAAGGTCACATGTTTCAAAGGTTGTGCTACATGCATGAAAAAAGAAAAACCTATATAAACATTTTTGGAAGGGTACAATTCTTTCATCTTGCTTTATTGTTTTCTATGCCCTATGTTTCAAAATTCTTCAGGGTTTGCAAATCACCCTTTCAAAATTTAAAGCAACTTTTATATTTTAATTCCTAATTTTGTTAAAAAAATGTTATCGTGAAATTCACGATTTCTTGAGCTACTTAAAAATAATAGGAAAAATAGATATTAAAAATAAAAATTAATAAATACTATAACATTTCATAAATTATTAAGTTGCCTCTGCTGTTATATTTCATTGTTATTAAGTTGTGAAGATTTTTTTAAAGAAAGTTTTATATTATTTTAATTTTAATTTTTTTAAAACATCTTCAAACGTAAAGCTGTAAAGCTAAAGTAACTAAAATTCTATAAAATATTGGATAATTGATAAAAATATTGTAAAATTTTACATTTTAACATGGAGTTTTAAAAATTCAATTTGATTTAGGTATCAAAAATGATTGGTGGTACCTAGATAAGTGACATAATTGTACAAAGTTTTTTACTGTAAGGGGAAGATACCCTGAAACACATGAACTTTTAATTTACTCATGGAAATTACCATACAATTCAAATACAAAACAAAAAAATATTCTAAAAATAGAAAGGCATGATGGTTTGTATTAAACTTTTTAATTTTTTAGTAAATATAATCTTCACTTGATAAGTTTTGAAACTAACAGCAACAAATATATGAAGTATTTTTAAAATATTTTTAAACTTTATAGATTATTATGATTAAAAAGAAATTAAAATAATTCTTTTAGAATTTCATTATTAATCAAAACATTTTTTTCTTCAGACTATAAGGTCCTTAATTTATTTTATTTATTCAAGCAATTAAAAGCTTATCAAATTAAATAATGTCATAACTATATTGCATTTTATTTTATTAGGAGGAGATTTTTGGAAATAAAGGAAAAGTTTTCAAAAAATAATTGATGATTTACATTCCCCAATGAGTTCTATTAAAATAATAAAACCAATTTTTGTGGCAAAATTTAATATTCTTTATTATTGTCAACATTATTACTAATACATTTTGTTGAGATTTACAAAGTGTACATTTTTTTTCAATTTTGCAAACCAGTCAATGAAAAGCTGATTTGTTTGGAAAAATACTTTGAGAAAAAACCCTATTTCATGATTTAATAATTTCTTTAATTTTATAGGACTTTATGGTAAAACAATATCCTTTTTAAGAAATGTTTTCAGCTAATTGTTAGGATTTCTTACACTTGAGTATGCAACATGTTTTCATCAACTAGTTGACAATGACTTCAATTATACTAAATATTGCAAAAGAAAAATTTTTTTAAAATGCTGTTATAAAAACTGTTTATAGTCATTTTCTTTTAATTTCTAAGTTATAAATTTTGACAATGTTTACTGTCATAAAATAATGAATGGGAATTGGTTTGATTTAAATCTCCTAAGGTGTACTGGGATGGCCAAAGACACATTCCAAAAGCTAAGCAGAGTATTGAGAGACAGGAAAATTTTGTAGGAAACAAAGAAAATATTACTGGATGTATATCTGTCGTATATAGCAGCAAATGCTGGACAATTTCATTATATATGAAGGAAAGATTTGAAACAATTGAAATGTGGTTCTACAGAAGAAGACCACGGATTGAACATGTTAGGTTTTGGAGAGGATGGAAATGAAAAGAAAACTTATACTTAATATCAGGAAGAGGCAGCTAAAATTTATGGGACATGTAATGTAGAAGGAAGGTGTGGAGAATCTAATGCTCACGGAACAGAGGAGAAAGAGAGACAAGAGAAAGCAATATATGACATATTTCATGGGCATGAGCAAGTGGGTTGCAGAACAGGGTTTGTGAGAAATGGTATTAAGGGCTACAAGGGATAGGGAGATACAGTAGTGGGACATGATCACCTCCATCCTGAAGGGACATGGTACATAAAAAAAGAAAAATGTAATTGCATAAGCAAGCTAAAATTACAGAGTACTGCTTATATATTAAAACTCATAAATCTACATCAATTTATACTTGTATACTTCCAGTGGTGCAGGGGATGTCGGCTCGGAACAAGAAATCGGGAATCCGAGTTCAAATTTCAGCTGAATTTCTTGGATTCACTTATGTGCAAATACCCCTGGGAAAGGTATTAATCTGTCTCTTCCCTCCAGTTATGAGTTAAATAACAGGACAGATTGGGTTCTATAGTCTTGGCTGGCAACCAATCTACTGCAGGATAATCAACTGCCCAGTCAGTCATGTCTCTTTTGAAACATGATCGGCCAAGCGTGTATCATGTATGGCACTTAAATGACTGACTGATGGCAAACTGAAAAGTAACAGTGGATTTGTTTTTGTTTTTCATATGAAAAGTATCAAAATTTTTAAAAAGCCTCTTTTCTGTTTAATTAACTTTAAGTAATGTATCTTTCACACCATATCAGAATATATATAAAAAAAATGTTTTTCCAGCATTTATAAATTTCCTAATTCTGTCTGTCAGTATAAAAGTCTTTGGGTAGTTTATATGAAAATGGTCCATAAAAATGCCTGTTCTTTTTTAATTACTGGTAGGTATATTAGTAGAAGTACAGTCAGTTAAGTGCCATACATAATACACGCTTAGGTGATCAAGTCTCGAAAGAGACATAACTGACTGGGCAGAAGATTATCCCACAGTAGGTTGCCATTGCTTTCTATGGTAGACTGGTTGCCAGCCAAGACTATAAAACCCAATCTATCTTGTTATACCCATAACTGGTGGGAAGAGATGGATTAATACCTTTCCCAAGGGTATTTGCACATAAGTGAATGCAATGAATTCAACTGGAATTTGAACTTGGTTCCTCGATTTCTTGTTCCAAGCCAATATTCACTGCACCACAACGCACATACAAAGCTTAAAAAAATATGTGTCTGTTGATCCTGGTCCTCAACATAGTAACCTACATTCTCAATTTGGGACATTACTCCTTTGAACGAGAGCATGTATAGTGAGAATAGGTGGAAGCTTCTTGACTTCTTTCTAAGCCATGTGTGAGTTGCTTTTTTTATAGCATTATCATCACTAACTCAGTAGGATGGATTAGAAAAAGTTTTCTTCCCTCAGTAGCAGGTGGCCTGTCTCTAACAGTGTCTAACCCTGCCAAAAATGAAATGCTTTTGAGTTTTGTGAGCCTGAATGAGATAAGTTTTTTTTAAATTAAATTGCCTTTTATCTCTTACATGAAAACTATTGATGCCACTTCTCAAAACAAAGTTAAGAAAATTTTTTCCGACTGATACTATTAATTAATATTCTTGATAATGGCTAATAGTCATTAAAGCATTCAAATAAAAACATGAACTTTTGACAGTTTCTTCATAAACTTGATCTGAATATTTGATAAATTATATGAAATTTTGTGAAATGTCATGCAAATTAAATCTACATGTTGTCACTCTATTTAAACATGTTTTATATATATGTGTGTGTGTTCACCTGCATTGTTCATTGAAAAATACTAATGCCAATTCTATAAACAAGTTTTACAATAGAGAGAATGATGAATCTTGGGTAAAGATTTGGTTAAACTAAAATGAGCATTTTTATCGGAAAATGTTGAAAATAAACAGAAACTGCAAATTTTGTATTGCTGTCAGTATCGTAACACTAAGTTAAAATAAGAAAAATGAAAAGTTTATAGTTTAGACGAGTAACTGCTGTTTGTTTTGTTGATGCTGACTTTGCCCTTTATATTTTTATCTTAAAAAATAATAGTTTCATATCAATTAAAATCCTGAGAATAAATTATCTAAAATGTTGTCACTGTACATGAATTTAAAAATGAATTATTGCGAATTTATTGTAACATAAAATTATGTTTTTTTTCACAGTTGTTCCACCATCAGGAAATTAATTTCTGCTTTGTCCTTTCATGAACACAATTCAAGAACATTGTGCATCTTTATAAATTAAATTTTCATATCTGACCAAATGGTATAAAAAAATTTATGGATGCTAAATTTTTAAATTCTTCATGTTGAAAACCTTTGAGTGAAGACAATTAAGAAAAAACTTATTTTAATAAATAAGCTATTTTACAAAATTCGTTTTTCAAAAAACTTATTTGTGCTGGTGTGAGACAATAATCTAAATTTGTGGATCAGCCTTGCATTTCAGAATTTAATTTCTAACTGAAAGGAAATCATTTTCTTTCAAAATATAAAACTTTTCAAACAATTCTTATTTAAAAAGACTTTTCTAATGGAAATAAAGATTTCTGTAGGTTCATGTCTGAGAAGTTCACCACTTCAACTTCACATTTAAACACTCACAGACAAAATAAACATTTGGTTATCACATGTATAATTTGACCTTTAAAATTCAAACCTTAGTAGTTTCTGGTGAGAAACAATATTCTTGCTTGTGCAGGCTTCCACTTGGAAAGATGCAGACACACACATATGAAGAATCATCTTCATCACAAGCATGTGAATCTGTATTTACACAAGATGCAGAATTTAAAAAATATATTGAAATACATACTGAAGAGAAACCATTCTTGTAAAGTTTGCAAAACTTTATTTTCAGAAAAGTCGCATATAAATATCCACATGCGTTTACACACTGGAGAAAGACCATATTGTTGTGATGTGTGTGGATCTGCATTTTCAAAGAATTCATCTTTAAAAAGACATATACAGTCACACACTGGGGAGAAACCATATTCTTGTGATGTGTGTGACTCAAAATTTTCAAGGTCTTCAACTTTAAAAACTCACATGCTGGTACATACTGGAGAAAAGCCTTTCTCATGTGAAGTTTGTGGATTGAAACTTTCTACCCAATCACATTTAAAAGTACACATGCGAACACATACTGGAGAGAAACCATATTCATGTAATCTGTGCAGAGCTGTGTTTTCACTAAATTCAAGTTTAAAAATACACATGCGAACACACACAGGAGAGACACCTTATTCTTGTGAAGTGTGTTCTGCTGCTTTTTCACAGAGTTCAAATTTAAAAATGCACATGTTAACACATACTGGAGAAAAACCATTTTCATGCGAAGTGTGTGGATCAAAATTTTACACAAGTTCTGATTTGAAAGTTCACATGCGAATACATACTGGAGAAAGACCATATTCGTGCAAAGTATGTGGATCAGCATTTTCTCAAAATGCAACTTTAA
Organism: Ascarosepion bandense; assembly: GCA_037127315.1. Classification (NCBI taxonomy): domain Eukaryota; kingdom Metazoa; phylum Mollusca; class Cephalopoda; order Sepiida; family Sepiidae; genus Ascarosepion; species Ascarosepion bandense. The sequence continues at coordinate 59,973 of JBBBDQ010001041.1, forward strand.
AAAGGCATATGCAGATGCACACTGCAAAGAAACCATATCCTTGTGAAGTGTGTGATTTAAAATTTTCCAGGATTTCAGCTTTAAAAATTCACATGAAATTTCATGCTGGCAAAAAGCCTTTCTCATGTGACGTGTGCGATTCTAAGTTTTCTTCTCGAGCTGATGTGCAAGTGCACATGCGAATACACACTGGAGAAAGACCATATTCTTGTGAAATCTGTGGATATGCATTTTCACAGAATGCATCTTTAAAAAGACATATGCAGACACATACAGGAGAGAAACCATATTCTTGTGAAGTGTGTGGTTTAAAATTTTCTAGGAGTTATACTCTAAAAACTCACATACAAACACATACTGGAGAAAAACCTTTTTCATGTGACCTCTGTGACTCTAAATTTTCCTCAAGATATAATTTAGAAGAGCATACACAAACTCACTATAAATAAATTGTATTCTTGTAATACACTTTAGTTTTTTACACTTTTCAGAGAGTTTAAAAGAAAACAGAAAGAAACTATCCCTGTTATGTATTCTTGTTCAAAATAATTTTACAAAAACTTGGGTCTGTTAGAAATATACAAAAATCTTCAAAATGCTCTGTTATTTTTTATTCATTCATCTTTTATGTATTGCAAAGGCTAAGCAATGTACGATGAACCAGGAACATTTCATTAGAAATGAAACTGCTGAACTGTTATGTCTGTCTACTCTCATGATGAATGCTAGATAACTTTCTCAGAAATGAAGAGAGAACTAGGCAACAGAAATGTGGCTCTACAGAAGGGTGCTGAGAATTCTGATGAAGCACCTAAGGAAAACAAAAAATACACTTTTTGTCCTTTGAATCAGAAAGGGATAGCTGAAATTTCCTGTAAACATAATGTGGAAAGAGGTCTTAGTGTATTTGACACTCACAGGGCCTTGAAGAAAAATGTGAGAGCTATTTACCTAATGAGCTTGTATGAATGGATGGTGGAACAGTGAGCAGAAGGCTTGACAAATGTTGCTAAAGGAATAAGGTGGGGGGGAGCTATGACTGACGATGTTCTGAGGTGACATGACACATGGATAAGAAAATCTAGAGACTGAGTAAAACGATAGCAAGACATTGACACATTAAATAAAAACTTGATTTCCTGACTACAGTCAAGACCTCTTTTCATCTTCCTCATCTCCAAACTTAGGCACCATTACATACTATTTGGATGTTCATTCAATGAAATCCTGACAATTGATGTTTGCAGCATATTTTGTATCTGAAATAAAAACATCTAATTTTTAAATTTGTCTTGTAATTGGGAACCTGAATCACTTTGTTGAAAATATTCATCCTTGTACCAAAAAAAAAATTTTGCTTTTCAGAAATCTATTTTTTCTCTTTTTTTTATTCAAGCAAAGCGAAACCACCACTTGTCTACAGGAGGTTACAGTAAAAGAAAGAATGGGACCTAAATGCCAGTCTAGTAGCACTTTTAAATTCATATGGATGGGGTACCAGGAAAAAAAAGCTTGTCAGAGCAGTTGCCATGAAAATATTTGTAGAAAAGTTAAAGGAAAGCCACGTCAAAACTGTGAGAAAGCGACTCAAGTTGAGATGCCAAGTCAGAACCAATTACATTGCAGATTGTCCTTTTGATTTTGTTGAGAACCTTGAGATGAATAGCTGGAGCACGAACCAGATATTGCAACAGTATACAATGTACAGACGGATGGTAGATTTATAAATGCGCAAGATGGATTCTGACGAGAAAACTTTTCTGGCCTGACAGAGAACCAACCTTTCTAGCAGTAGCTGCAGCTATAGATTCAGTAAATTCATTCCACTTTAGGTCAGCTGAAAAAGTGAGGCTTTAAAATGCTAAATATCATGCCATTTCCTCTAGCCTTTTTGTTGGGTGGGAATTATTTACCAAAACAAACTGACACTAGAATAAATACATCTCATATATGTTCAGTGATTTGCATTGACAGAAAGCACAGTACATATCTATTCTTTGTGTCAAGCAATGCATCGTCGTAGCTGTTGATTGATTGATTGATTCATTCATTTTCTATGACTTATCAACCCTTTCTAAACCATTTAAAACCAGAAAATATTTTCAGATTATAAGAATTTTTCTTTTGAGATAGTAATGATTTAGTGATACAAGTCTTATTAATTAACCCAAAAAAGAGATGTATTCATACCTTTCCCAAGGGTCTGTACATGTAAGTGAACATATCCTTTACCCTACCTACCCATTTAAACTTACCGTACCTCATATTTGCAAGCACTCGTCCATCTAATTACTGACCAGTCTTAATGTTGCTTAACTGGTGATCATACAAGAACCAATATTTCAACATGATATCTATGTAAGCCACCATAGCTATTGTTTTAAAAGGAAACATAGGGAATTTTGAAGTAATGGAATTTAAATATTGATTTGAAATATATTAACATGATATATCTGAATTCTGATTTTTATAAACTCAAAATTAAAGCCAAAATCTATATACTGACCAGGTTTGATGTTGCTTAACTTCAGTGATCATACACGAACCAGTGTATCAATGTGATATGGCTATAAACCAGCACATACCTGACCTGGAACACAAAGGTTGTAGCATCTTGAAAGCCTTGCTGTATTATTGTTTTGGCTGATTTATACTGTGGGGGAAAAACTTTTTCGAGATGTGAACATCTGCCTTCACTATTGTGTAATTTACAAATATAGACAATTTGAAATTTACATTTTTTTTTCGGGTAGATTTTTAAAGGTATCATAAATTGGCTTTTTCTATCTGTGAACTAAAATGACCATGTTTTCACGACCAAGAAAAGCTACCTAGTTGGATGACATCAGCTGTGGTCTAATCTAGAGAGATATAGGCTCCATCGGGTTAAAGCGTCCATGCCATTATGAGCACACCAAAAAAAACACAATCACAGAAAACCAAGCTCTAGCCTACAAACTATGATGGAGGAGAATCTAAATCTAAACTTATTTATAAATGGAACTTTGTGTGTCTCCATTACCTATAGACTCCAAAACGGCTGAACCGATTTTCTTGAAAATTTACACAGTTGAAATGTAAGCAAGAATTATCTAGTTGAAAAGCCCGTTTATTTGTGTTGGATTTGTTTTTTTTGGGGTTTTAGAGGGGTTAGTCTGTATTTTGAGTTCTGTTGACCTTTTTAAGGTCTTAGAGTTAAGTGTTTGTTTGTGGCTGAGTTTAGGATAGGTTAATCTATTTATCTTGTGTTGGTTTAGGCTGCTGGCGCCTTGTGTGTTATTTGGTTTAGGGTTTGGTAGGTGTTGTTTTGTTTTGGGGTTGGTTTCTTCTTACTTTAATTTTTGTTATACTATATATATATATTGGTCATTTCTGTGTAGCATTTTGACTTGATACGTTGATTGATTTTAATTAAATTTTGAATATTTCTGTATACCCAGATCTTCATCAAATTTCAACATGGGAAAATTCATTAATTTATTCCAATATCAATTATTACTTGAATGTAATGTGTTTATTTATTATTTTATGGTGCATGATATTGTCTGTTAAAATTTGTTGCATTTTGCCATGAGGATGTCAACAATTTTATCTAAAATCAATGGCAGTTATTACCTCATTAAATCAATTCCAACATAAATCATGTTGAGGTTTTGCTCCTTGCTTTTGCACTATATGAATTTTGTAGAAGCAATTATAAGTCTGATTTGAAATGCTTAAAATATATGCATCATCAAAATTATCAAATAAATTGTAAGAAATAAATATAAGCCTCTTAATGTACTTCTAAATAAACCACAAGACTTGTGGTGATACCAACTGAGCAAAGCGATGGACTGGATGTTTGCTCTCTCATGACAAAAAGGCAAATGACCAAAAGTCGTCCGTCTGCTGCTGGCTCCACGCAGATGTTCCGGTTGAAAAATAAAAATTAATCAAATATTAAATTTCCATTTCGCGAGCCTATGCGAATTTTATTTATCAGCCAATGGGAAGCCCAGAATCAAATATAAGTGTGAAATCCCAAATGAGCTGCTGTGATCCAAAAAGCAGATACAGACAGACCCCAGCAGGCAGAACTTGAGAAGAGTGTAATCAATATCCCCTTGACTTAAGTCAAGCGGCTACTACGCTTGCCTCTTTCCTTCTCCCCTGTCTCAAAACTACTGACTTAAGGAGCAACTACATCAAAAACATTCCTCACTTACATGCTCCCCACATTCCTAAGACTTAAATCTTTCAGCATTTTATTTGCCTATGAACATTTAACCTCTGTTGGAACCTATATTCAAGTATTACTTTAATTGTAAAAACATTGATATGTATATATAAAAATGTTATTTTCTACTCAAATTGCTTTTCTTGATTTTATAATCATTTTATGACTTATAGTGAGCTATCTACCACAAGGCCAAATTCCGTTAACCTGCAACAGTATACAACTACCCTTCACTAGAACGGACTCCCACTACAACCAGAAAAAGAATAGATAAGATATCCCCTATAGACTTTTATAAAATATAAAAAAAACAACTGCTATGAAAAATTTGGAGTAGATAGATCTATCGCCCGGTTCACACTCCACCCATGTCTATTGAACAGGTTAAGAGGCTCATCCCTTGTTCCCTGTTTAGGATGCAGGTTTCCGGCTTTCTCTTTTCCAATCTTTTCACTATTACATAGCCCCCTGCACATCAGTGGCATTACCGCCTTGCTCGGGGTGATACAATTAAAAAAAAAATATATATATATATATATCACATCACATGAGCAAATTTGTACAATATTAGCTTATCATTATCTGTATATTAATACTGTAGTACCTAAATGTGTCACATTCTAGAAAGAGATATCAATGTACACACATAGCAAATAAAACAGAAACACCGGAGGATGTACACACAACCACACATGATAAATGAAAGAAAACATCAAGCCCAAAATATAAAACAAGATGAGAATATATAAGTAATTATTACTGCATTATAATATAAATACTATGACTTTCTATGTTGTTCACAGTGAGAATTGAAGGACCAACTGGAGAAAATAAATAAAAATAGACAGATGAAAAGTATTTTTTTACTAGCGTTTTTGTACTTTAAATAATAATTTCAAGTCTTTCTTTTCTGTCTTCATCTTGATTCTTCTTCAGCTAAGTAAAATACTTTTCATCTGTCTATTTTTATTTATTTTCTCTAGTTGGGCCTTCACTTCTCACTGTGAACAACATAGAAAGTCATAGTATTTATATTATAATACAGTAATACTTACCTATATACTTATGTGTCAGTCTTTTGCTGTAATGAATGGCATCAAATGTACTTCGAAAATGAATCATATTTCTAAAGAAAATCATTGTAATGGAAGAAAGAATAAGACAACTGAGAAAGCAAAAGAACAGCAGAGCAGAAGATAGACAATCAATCCACAATCATAATCAAGAACGAATGCAAGCAAGAAGGAACGATATGAACGAAGAAGAGAGAGAACTTCATAGTTATGATTGTGTTGTGGAGTAGTTATCGCACTGAAAGTTATAATCATGCTATGTTGGTTGCTTATTGACTTACTGCACCCAAAATTTTAGGAACTTGGTAATCTTCTACTGTAAGCTAACTCCTTAGTATTTGGCTGACTGCTGACTAATATCAACTGTCTTAGTCCAACTATGTCCAAACTGGAACTAACTAATAGTTCTACTGAACTCTAAAGAACTCTCTAGAACTTCCCAAGAATTTCACGAGTCAATTTATTGCTGAATCATAAGTAGTTTATTCCACTGCATATTCGTAGATGTCCGGAAAAATATATGCAACCAACATGTCAAGTTTGTCGGAGTCTTCTCGTACTTTTGGTCCTTCGTATTAGAGCTGAAAAATGATTAAATATTCTTGTAGAGGAAGCAGTGTTAGGAAGAGTATCTAAGCGTTCCAGTTTTAAGATTTTGTCCATCTTTTATGAATGTTGTTCATTAAATTAAAATGAGTAGAGAGGAAGTTACCTTAAGATGTAAGACTTTAATGACCAACAAACAAGGACCGGTTATCTTCTAAAGAGTTCCTGGACAAGAGCAAATAAATATACTGAAATTAAGAGATCATGTAAAGATCGTTGAAGGGAGGTAGTTGGACATTTAAGTAAGAATATGACAGTCATTTCAGAGAATTTTTCTATGCACGCATTACAGTGGTTGGGAAATTCCCTGTTAAGGTGAATTACAACATATAAACTGAGCATCTCATCTAAAAATCATTACACTTACCTTGTCCAAATTCTTACCTGCAGCAGTTCTCCTGCCAGGTAGGCATGACCAGATAAGGTAAGCTTAGACATGCTAGGACAAAGTTTTTATCCAGTTACTGCGTATGCAGGGATTGGATAATCTTTGACTATTGGCTCGAGTGTGGATGCTTGTGTTCCACACTTTAAAAAACATCCTTGTGTTACAACTTGCTCCAGTGGAAAAGCAGGGTAAATACACTTACCTTGCATTTATACTTACCAGCCACATGTCTCCTGCCAGGTAGACATGACCAGAAAAGACAAAGACAAATTTTGATATTCTAAGACAAGCTTCATGCTCATTTACTGTATATGTTAGGGCTGGGTAATATTTGGCCACTGGCCAAATATTACCCAGGTTCAAATATTACGCACAGGTTCCCCACATTAAATACTGACCTTGAGCTCCAGTGTAAATGTAATACTTACCAACCTTTTTGGCAGGTGGGTATCATCATCTTTAAGCTGAATCTCTGTCCAAGGGTCAAGTGCAGCTCAGTTGTTTCTCTGTCAGAAGACAGATGGACAACTGAGAAAAATAAATACTGAAGTGCCCAGTCTCAAGGTAGAGTGTCCTGAGGCTGAACCAACCCATTGCACTAAAGGGGTGGTTCAGCTAATGCAACTGAAAGTTGCAGGGGCTGTGCAATTTTTGGCCCAGGCTCGAGTGTGTGCTTGGGTTCTCCACCATAAACTCAACCTTGTGTCACATCACTTCTCAGTGGGGAGCCAAGGTAAATATCTATACCTACTGGTGTAGGAGAAATGGTAATCAGCAAGGCTGTTCTTCCCAGAGGGAAGCTCCTTCTATTACACACTGGTAGGGTTGACCTCTGTGATCACCCTAGATGTTGATCACTAAGGCATGCTATTTCAAAGTGTGAGTTCTTTGTTCATGCTCACTACTCACCGCAATAATCCAAAAAGCTGACTTTCTATCTTAATATGCAGATATTTCTCACTAAGCCAGAAGAGTTATTAAAAAGATCTTACATATATAAACTGAGCATTTTTACATAATAAAGCTAAAGCACCCCATTCACATTTTCTATATTTCTGAAATGAAGTATTGAAATTATTTACACTATTTACATTGCTCAGACTGTTGACCTCATCTTTTTTGCCATGTTCACAACTAGCAGTATAGCCCGGCGTTGCTCGAGTGTAATGAAAGCTTTAAAACTAATCCATGGTCCTGGAGCTCAGACTCTTTGGACGTTGGCATGAAAGACTAAAAAGCAATAGTTGTTTCCAATTAAAGCAAAACTGTAGACTGAAAGAAAAATGAATGGATGTAAGTCAAATTTTGATTTCCTGGTATTGATATCAAATTTTCTGCACTATTGTAAGAACTGCAACCTTGAAACTTCTGAATATCGTTTCTTATGTCTTTGTCTATGAGTGTATCAAATTTGATTAAAATCGGACCAATCCTTCTATAAACCGATTTTTTTTGATTTTCGATATTTATCAAGGGTACCTCGACACAAAACCTAGCTAAGAAGACTTGCAGACGCTTATGGTACAACTGTGTAAATTTTCAAGAAAATCAGTTCAGCCATTTCGGAATCCATAGGTAACGGATACACATACACACAGACAAAGTTTTATTTATAAATAAGTTTAGATCTTTCAGCTATTGAACACTCTGGCTTTCTTCAGGTGAATGTTATTTTGAACTGATCCCATATTTTTCTCTTTTGTTCTAGTTCCACAATCCATGAATCTTCCAGATTTTCAGTATCAGTTATCTCCCTTTAACTCAATTCTAAGTTTTTGTTTACTCCGCTGTAGCCAGGTATAATCACTGGATTCAGTCAACACTTATATGTCCTTAAGAATATCAGTGTATGAATTTTTGGGACTTATAAAACTAATTTCTCAGTAACCCCTTTTTTTTTTACCAGAACTCATATTACAATTTTGTTAGTAATTGTTTTTTCTCTAGTTCTGCATATTATTAGTTCTCATACTGTATTCATTTTTATGCTTGGCTGATTTAAGATATTTTTCTGGCCTAGCATATGTGCTGATTCTTTTAAGTTTTCATATTTTCCATTTTTTTTTGTTTTAGTTATCTCCATTCAACTCACCTCTTTACATTTTTGTTCACCACTACTGTTGCTAAAAACCCTGGTGTCAAAAACAAAAAACATTGTTTGGATCCATTGACTTGATCCAAATAGTTGTGAGTTCAATATCTGACAACAGTAGTGGTGAACAAAAAATTAAATGGTGATATCTAAGACATCCAAAAGTAGTACGACTCATTGAATGAGAACACCCTACCCCAGTGGTTGAAATAAAGAGTTTGGTTTAAAATTCTAGTCACTTTAACCCAGTGTCCTCAGGTTTTAGAACATTAAATTCATTTACAAATCACAAGAATTTTTTTCCAATCAGGCAATATTTGAAAGGTAATTTTTTGATGAATCAATATGTCCTCACTACCTAGATATAATAATGGTTTTATATAATGATTTATACCCATTATTTTTTACAGTTTTCTATGCTGTCCTCAAATGAGAACGCTGGGTTAAGGAGAGGTTGGAGTGTACAACAGCTGAAACGTCATTTGTATGACAATAAAGATGTGGACAATAGTCTGAACAATGTAAATACCTTATCTCAGAAATATAGACAAACAAAAAGTGAAGTGAAAATTTTTGGGTTTCTTTTACTAAGAACCTCACTGCAGTCAATGCCTGATTCAAGCCCCTGCTTTTTCTCTTTGTCACCTTTGATAAAATATCTCTCAAGCTTCGTTCGACTTTGAGATTACTCTGATAGTGGCATGGAGAAATAGTAATACACTCCTGATCAAAAATTTAAGACCACTTAAAAATCTTTAAAAATAATTTTTTTTTTTACAGATAGATATTAAACTCCTACCACTTAAGGTTACCAATACTACAATCTAAAAGGTTATGGAAACAAAAAGCTACATTCCAAACATTTTATTTAGAAATTTACATTTTTATAAAATGTGGCGATTTACGCATGATCAAAATTATAAGACCAGGGGTATAAATTGTTAGATCTATGGTAATTCCAATGTTTTAGTTCAGTTAGAGATTAGCAATAACTGCGTAAAGATATTACCATGCCTAAAGCAAGCAAACTTACCAAAGTTGAGCGTTCTCGAATTCTAGAATTCCATAAGCAAGGTTTGTCACAGCGGGTGATCGCAGCTAAGGTAAATCGCAGTAAAACTGTGATTTGCAACTTTCTCAAGAACAGTGAGAATTATGGAAAAAGCAAAATCCTCTGGTAGGCCCCCCAAAATTTCTCCTGCATTGAGTAAGAGAATAAGACGGGACGTTCTTCTAGTCAAATTAAGGCAGTCACAGATGCTGATTGCAGTCCCGTAACCATCAGACGACACTTAAGACAAAAAGGCATGGTAAATAAAAAGCATAAACAAATTCCTCAGCTGCTTCCATGTCACAAGGTGGACTACTTAAAGTTTGGTCATGAATACCAAACATGGGACGTTGAGAAGTGGAAGAAAGTTGTTTTCTGATGAGAAAAAATTCAATCTAGATGGTCCTGATGGCTTCCAACGATATTGGCATCACAAAAACATGCCTCCTGAAATTTTCTCCACATAGTGGTAGAGAGTCCCTAATGGTATGGGGTGCCTTTTCTTACAGGGAGATGATGGAGCTCCAGGTGGTGCAGGGTTGTCAAACAGCGGCTGGTTATGTTAGCATGCTACAAAAAGCATCATTGATGATGGAGGGCCATCGTTTGTGTGTGGATGGATGGTTATTCCAACAGAATAATGCTGCAATCCATGCTGCAAGACAGACCTTGACCTTTCTACAAGAAAATGGGGTCCATCTCTTGGGACATCCTGCATGCTCACCAGACTTGAACTCAATTGAAAATGACAAAAGATGTTTATCGAAATGGCAAACAATATTCAACAAAAAATGAACTTCGTGAAGCCATCTTCAGAAGCTGGAGCAACATCAACTGCACCTTAATGGAAATGCTTATTTCTAGCATGCCTGACAGAATTTTTGAAGTTATCAAAAGCAGTGGAGGTAGAACTCATTATTAAATTTGGTTGTTGAATGTTTTCATACACTTTTTGTACAATTTCGTAGAATTTTTGTCTCTGGTCTTATAATTTTGATCATGTATAAATCGCCTCATTTTATAAAAATGTAAATTTCTAAATAAAATGTTTGGAATGTAGCTTTTTGTTTCCATAACCTTTTAGATTGTAATATTGGTAACCTTAAGTGGGAGGAGTTGAAAATCTATTCGTAAAAAAAATATTTCTTTTTAAAGATTTTTAAGTGGTCTTAAAATTTTGATCAGGAGTTTATGTTGGAAATTTAAACTATTTAATGTTTTCTTTATGACTTTGTTTATGTTTCTCATGCTATTATCAGTCACTAGCTGTAAGGAGGCTCCATACCAAAGAAACATTTTGGAACCCAGACCTGTACAGCAGGTGTAGCTCTTCAAGGGACTGGGCCAATAGTTAACATGCAAAAGTTGGTGAATTGGTTTAAGAAATTAATTTATTTTTAACCTTCGGATTAACCTAAGTCTATTATTCAAGGTACTGAAGTAAATATAACATTAATTTTATTTGAATTTGCAATATTTTATCTTCAGACAAATTTTTGGTACAAAATTCACAAATGTTCAGAATTTTATCACAAAGTTAACAAAAAATTTAATATTTTTCTTTTTGCTGTTGTTCTTCACTGATGATATTAAATTAAATATAAAATTAATTTTTTATGAATAATGTGTTTTTCTTTAACAGTACAGTTATTATTTTATTTGAAAGTGTGTATTTTTCTGTCATTTGAAAATAAAAAAGACATTAAAAAGGTAATGTTTTTCATTACAAAATTGATGAAAAATGACACTAAGTATTCTTGCATTCACTTACATGCAAATACTATTGGGAAAAGTATTGATCTGTCTCTTCCCTCCAGTTATAGGTTAAATAACAGGACAGATTGAGTTCTATAGCCTTGGATAGCAACCAGTTTACCGCAGAAAGTAATGGCAACCTACTGCAGAATAATCTTCTGCCCAGTCAGTCATGTCTCGAAAGAGACATGATCGCCCAAACATGTATCACATATGGCACTTAACTGACTGATTTATCACAAAGTTAATGTCAAAGGTTAAATTCAATTAGGTTTAAAATGATGAGTTGACACAGTTTCTAGAAAAAGGCAAAATCCTCACTTTTGAAAAATTATATCAGGATTTTGTGTCAACGTTTACATGCTATAAATTAAACAATCAGCTGTTCATCCAATCTGTAGATTTTTTTTTCCACTGGAAGTATTCCAATGTTTTAATTAAAATTTTTGAAAACTTGATATATGAATGCTACCATGCTGGTATATATATACAACAATTTTTTTCTCTTTCAAAATTCAAACAACAATGTTTCAGCACTGGTCACAAATCAATGAAGCATTTCATTATCTTAGTAATTTAAAAATTGATAATAAGAATTTTTTTTAAAGAGCATATTATGTTATGTTACCACAAAGAATAGGAACATTATGATTTTGGTGTTCTCATCAGGGCATTTGAATATTTTGTTTCATTTCAATCATTATATAACAGACTTCAGGATGATTTTAAGTTACCCAGTGTGAGAATATTACCAGTTTTGATATTAGAATTTTCAAAATTAAATGAATTTAATTTTCTTTGTGATATTTTAGTAAAATCTCTTAAAATCAGAAAAAAGTGTATTCTTTTAGTTGATGAAGTGTATGCCAAGGTTGCTCTACAATATTATGGAGGAAACTTATTTGGTTTGGTTGAAAAATTTTCATGTAATAGCAAAAACAGTATTTGGCATCATGGTAAAATATGCAAATGGTGGACCAAAACTTTTACTTAAATCACCCAAGTTGCAGAATTAGATTCAATTTATTTATATTGTTAATGCAAGCAAACATTCAAGTAATTGCAATTGTGACAATAGGACCCATTGATCTTTTTTCCAAACATTTGACATTGTTTTTAATATATTAAAAATATTTATTTTTGGATTATGTCCACTTTTCTTTAAATATTAGAAATAATTAGATTACTGAAACAACTTCTTAATTACTGCTTTATTCTGAAAGCAAAAAAATAACAGCAAAATGGTAAATTGGAAAAAAATCTTTTTGAGTATGTAAAAATTTCAATTTGTTCAGCTGTTGAAACTGATACAGCAGTTTACCCAAAACATACTGAATGACATAATGTTTTTATATCGTTTGAAAGTTTTTGTGATCAAACTCTAGCTGCCATTAAAACACATCCATTATTAAAATGGTGAAGATACTACAGAAACAGTTAATTTATTGAAAAAGTTTGAAACTTTTGGAAAATTGTCCGTGTCAAAGATATATATGGTAACACTAAGAAAAATGATACATTGAAAAAGGTTATATCAGATTTAGATGATGAACATTTGTTATTTTGTATTTATTTCTGAGATGAGTAATTTTCAATAATCTTCAAATTATTTCGAACATCTTGGTTGATATAGGTGTTATAATAGACACAACGTTTTGACCAAGTACCCTCTGGTCCTTTAGAATGGCTGATGTAGATTATCTCATTGATTATTGCAAAATATCCAGTAAAATCAATTATTGTTCTTTCATGTTGGATCTAAGTCCAAGGATTGAACTCATGAACTAGATAATACTAACCACTATGTATAACCACTACACCATCATCCCAAAAGGACTTTATTGGTGTATTTTTGGAGCTTTTTATATTCAGTGTCAGATGGATTTTGACAACTGGATTATGTTAGTGGATATGTGTTAGTATCATCTAGTGGTCATGAGTTCAATCCAAACATCCAACATGAAAGAACAAGAATTGATTTCACACAATATTTTGCAATAATCAATGAGATAATCCATATCAGCCATTCTATGGACACCTGATGATGACCAGAGGGTACTTGGTCAAAACATTGTCTATTATAACACCTATATCAACCAAGATGAGAGCAAAAGTCCAAAATAATTCCAAGATTTCTTATTTATTTCTAATTCTGAAAAAATAACAAAAAGAATGAGAGGAAACAAGAAAAGAGAATGAAATCATTAAGAAGATACTAGTTTAACCTCTAAATAGTGGTTTTAATTTGTTATGCTTCATGAAATTGCCATAGACTATTTAGAAAGTGAATTTTGGAAATGAAGACAATTTTATATCAGTTCAAAATGTTATTGAAAAACTATTTCTTAAATGTTGATGTAAAAAAATATACAACTTTGATCCAGGCCATAATTGCTCAAAATGTGGGCACTTGCTGGATGAAATGGGATGACAAACATTTGATAACTTACCAGTCCTTGAAACTAGGATTCCTAAAGATATTAAGATGTCACTTTTGAACATAGTAGGCAATGCTACAAAAAAAAAAAAAAAAATATGCCCTACAGTTGAGGAAATATTTAAAAATATTAGTTTTTATTTTCAAGACTATGAACATATTTATAAGAAAGAAATTGTGGTTGATTTAACAATTCCACTGGATACCACAGGGATACAAACACATGTGTGGCTTATGTGCAATTTGGTGACTAGAGACTTCCAGCTGAGCCACACCCTGCTCCCCATTACCTCTGCCTCGTCACTTTAGAACTTGAATGAACAGAAGTTTGGAGAAAAAAACGTGAGAAGAAAATTCTTTGAACATGAAAGCCTAGGCTGAAAATTGTTGGTCATATAAATGTAATTTTTATAATCATAAAAAATACATTTATGACAAAATAAGTCAACAGTAGTTATTTAATTTCTAAACAATATACAAAATAAATTATATTTTTGTTTGAGAATTCATAATTCCAGTCTTACAGTCTTATCACATTGAATACACCAATTCTCGTTTGATCACCAAAGTTAAACAACATTGAGCCTGGTCAGTACTTAGATGGGTGACCGCTTGGGAATACCAGGTGCTGTAAGCATTTATTGACGGATGTGTATTGTGGTGCAGTGGATATTGGCTCAGAAAGAGAAATCGGTGAGCCGAGTTCAAATTCCAGTCGAATGCTCTGCATTCACTTGTGCACTGGTACCCTTGGGAAAGGTATTAATTCATCCCTACTCTCCAGTTATGGGTTAAATAACAGGGCAGGACTTGGGACCCAGCCCTTAAATTCCAATGAAACTTTCTCCATTGGGGAGGAAGCCGGCTCAACCCTACCAGGGTGAATGCGGCTTACACTCATTTAATTTCCAAACAATATACAAAATAAATTATATTTTTGTTTGAGAATTCATAATTCCAGTTTTAAGGTTAATACTTCAAAGATCAAAATGCACATAACACCCTTGTTAATAGGGTTGAAGATGAAACATCCAAAGCTTGGCCAAATTAGACAATTAATGTAATAAGACCTTAGAGAAAAAAAATATACCAAGATAAACAGAAACTGAACAATCAAGAGTGTGAGACTCACCTTCGCAAGGACGTTTCCAACTAGCGTCCAGTTGAAGACAAAAATAAACAGAGTTGTAACTCAATATTTGTCCCTCTATTGAATAGTCATAGGGTGGATATTGTGCTGATATTTATTGAGCACAATATTCACACTGGAATCATCAGCCAATCAGAGCCAACAGAATAGACTTGCCTGGATAGCAGAGTAGAATGTCCCAGGTTGTTATATAAACCACCTACCAATCTGCTTCGACTACAGTCATGTGCTGTCTGTTGCTACTTACTAATTCTACATGTAAATTATGCACTTAATCTCCATTTTTTTTTGAGCTTTTTAAGCCAACTACAGTAGTAAGATACTACAAACCTAAACTAAATACTATTGCTCTCAGTGGAATAATGAGATTTGAAATAAGCCTCCTGTTTTGGCTCTCAGTTGCACCATAAGTTGGCCTAAAGTCAACCGGTTACCATATTATTAAAAGATGTTACAGATACATATTTCAGTAAGTCAGTCAATTAAATTCATTAAAGATTGAAAGCAGTCAATTTCTTTTCATTACAGTAGTTTTACTGGACATCTCTGTAGATACGAACTTCACAAAATTGAAAACTTGCTAATATGTCAATGAAAAGGAAGATTTACATGCTAGAGATAAATATTGTTTTGAGTGTGAGATTATATATGTCATTTTAATTCTCTCTAGTGTGTTCTCAAATGTTTATTCAAATTTGACTTATTTGAAAAAGAGGAATCACATACTTGACAAGAATATGGTTTCTCTCCAGTGTGTATCCGAATATGTTGGATTAACGTTGGTTTCTGTGAAAAGGTACAACCACACACTTCACAAGAAAATGGTTTTTCTCCAGTATGTATTCGCATATGTAAATTCAAGCTTGACTTACATGAAAATGAAGAGCCACAGACATCACATGAATATGGTTTTTCGCCAGTATGTATTCGCATGTGTATCTTCAAGTTGTACGTATGAGAAAATGAAGAGCCACACACTTCACAAGCATATGGTTTTTCTCCAGTGTGTGTTCGCATGTGTTTGTTCAAATTTGATTTCTCAGAAAAAGAAGAGCTACATACTTTACAAGAATATGGTTTTACACCAGTGTGTGATTGCATATGTAAGTTCAACATTGACTTCTGCGAAAAAGTAGAGCCACACATTTCACAAGCATACGGTTTCTCTCCGGTGTGTGTACGCATGTGTTTCTTCAAATTTGATTTCTCAGAAAAAGAAGCGCCACACACTTTACAAGAATATGGTTTTACTCCAGTGTGTGTTTGCATATGTATGTTCAACCTGGACTTCTGTGAAAAAGCAGAGCCACACACTTCACATGAATATGGCTTCTCTCCAGTATGTATTCGTATATGCATTGTCAAGTTTGATCTAAATGAAAATGCAGAACCACATACTTCACAAGAATATGGTTTTTCTCCTGTGTGTATTCTCATGTGTATATTCAAGTTATACTTATCTGAAAATGAAGAGCCACACACTTCACAAGCATGTAATTTCTCTCCTGTGTGTATTCTTATATGTTTCTTTAAATTTGACTTACGTGAAAAGGA
Source organism: Ascarosepion bandense (assembly GCA_037127315.1). NCBI lineage: Eukaryota > Metazoa > Mollusca > Cephalopoda > Sepiida > Sepiidae > Ascarosepion > Ascarosepion bandense. Next base: position 76,298 of record JBBBDQ010001041.1, read on the forward strand.
AGAGCCACATACTTCACAAGTATATGGCTTTTCTTCAGTGTGTATTTGAATGTGTTTATTCAGACTGAGTTTATTTGAAAAGGTAGAGGGACACTGTTCACAAGAATATGGCTTTTCTCCTGTGTGTATTTGCATATGCATGATAAAGCTTGACTTACATGAAAATGCTGAGCCACACACTTTGCAAGAATATGGTTTCTTTCCAGTGTGTGTTCAGATATATAAGTTCAATATTGACTTACAGGAAAAAGTAAATCCACACACTTCACAAGGTTATGGTTTCTCTCCAGTATAGGTTTTTAAGTGTTTTTTAAATTATCAGATAAGTTACATCCACAGCTTTCAGGACAGTATTTTTTTTTCTGTGTAGTCTTCCATAATTTCTGTATTTTAGGTCACCAGAAAAATGATGAGCCATTAAAATTCCACGAAGATTATTAGTTTTGGGTAAACTGGAACATCTGTAAGCAAGAATAATAATTATAATTAAAATCTGATAGAATCATTAAAAAAAATTAACTTTATATTTCAATAGCTTCATTTTCATCAGTATTATGCAGAAATTATCTTTTCATACAAGTGTCACTTTGAAAGTAATGCCTCTTATGTTGCCACATGATATTAGAAGCAAACATTGGTTGTCTGTCAGTAGAGATTAAACCTTACCACCAATAACAAGTAACTTTTTGCCTTCTTACAGATAGCATTGAGCAGCAGTCTGGCAAAACTATATTTGATTTGAAAATGCATATGAATCTGAAGAGTGTTAATGAATGTGTTACTGTGAAACAAATTGCACTTGTTGACGTTTTCTGATGTCTACCTTTTGAATATTTATGTAGCAACTGCAAAGATATTGTTTTTTTTCTTGGATGTGAATAATTTTTTTATTAGACTGCCAGTTTTTCTTTTTAATGATTTAATAATAATGTTCACCCATTGGAAGGTCACTCAAGGCAGAAGGTTACTAAATGAGGCTATAAAAGATGCATACGATGAGAATATGTATGGTAGATAACTGCTGACACTAGATCTGAAGAGATTAAGTTTAGGAGAATGAAATCATTTTATGGAATCTAAAATGAACCTTTGCTCATAGGTACTAATCTCATAAAAACTTAGAAAACATTGTAATTTTTGTAAAACTGAACATGTATTGACAAAAAGTATTGGTTGCATAATAAGTTCAGTAAATTTTCACAAAATTAATTTCTTTGAAAATAACAAAGAAATTTTTATATAAAAAGAATTCTTTCATGGATATAAAAATAGTGTTGAATTTTTGTTTGCACTTAAAAAGAAGCAAAATAAATAAAGAAAATAAGAATTAGTCTTCAATTTTAATTTAAAAATTGAAAATATCTTTCATTCATCATATTTATCTTTGTATTTAAGATATTTCAAAAATTATATGCTCTTGATATGTGAAAAAAAATTGGTACCCATTTTTAATACTTTATTAAATGTCAAGGCATAATTGGATTTCATAGAAAATTTCAACATTTATTCGTTAAATAATTTTTTTTTAAAGTTTTGTTGAAAATTTTTACACAGGTCTACTATACAAACCACCCCACATCCTTGCATAACTCATGGCTAATCCAAATTTTGAATAATCCTAACTTTGAATATGTTTATAAAACTACTCAAAGTTGCTACATTATCAAAAAAAAAATTGATTGTAAACATGAGAACTATGGCTTACAACCTAAAGAAAACGATTGAATTTAAAAACTTCTTTCAATTTAAAATATTTTCTGACTTTAAATAACCTGTAAATAAGCTAGAGAAAATGAATTAATCAATAAAAATTTCTAAAGACTTGTCCTTATAATCTAAGCATTATGTGCTACAAAGAAAAAAGACACTACATGGTTTTGGTGAGAAAATGAAAGAAAGAATGAAAGATGGAAGTGTTTAACAGCTTCTGTTAGTCCCCCAAATAATGGACTATTCCATTTTGATCACATGAAAAGAAGGGGAAAAGCCACTACTTGGTTTCAGTGAGAAAATGAATGAAAAAAAGAAGGGAATATAAAATGTTTAACAGCTGTTACTGAAGTTGTCAATTTCAAATTTTTTCATTTATACCCACTTCTTAAAATAATGAACAGCATCATATTTATGATTGTTATTGCAATGGTTTGTTAAAGTGATCAAGCTCAAATATTTACTAATGTGATAGGGGAATTTCTACAAATATTTGTCAGAAAATTCACTATAAGTTTACTTGAGAATTAAGATTCATCAAAAATTTCAAATAGAAAAACTGTTAAATTTTAACAGGTTAAAACTAGTTATAGTAATTGTTATATAAAAATAAAAATTATAGGAAATAAACTGTTTCACTATGTTTTCTACCAAATAACAGACAATATTTACAAATATGCCAAAAATATTCCACAATACAAAACACACCATTTACATAAAAGTGTAGATATTCACATCACCATAGTTAAAAGCAAACCATGCAGCATGTTCTGAAAGAGACAGATGCCCAACAACAGCAGCAGGAGCTGTAACTAAATCTTCACTAATAATCAGTCTTTTTTCAACCACAGCATTTCACTAGTTGACCAACTAAGTAAAAGTTTTTTCTAAACAATAGATTTTTTTATTGAACCAACTAACTAAAGACTAAAACATATCTACTAATATGCATTAGAAGTATATTTTTTATATTGGAACCTCAACTAATACACTGAAAAAACAGTATAGCATGAAGAAAAAAGGCCCTAAACTTAAAAGGTTTATTTTAACAAAATGTTTGTAATTATTAAGAGGAAAAATCAAAACATTTTTAATTATTTTTAAATCCTCCGATATTTTCATAAAAAATTTTGTTTTCTTTTGTCAGCAGATGACTAGAATTTTATCAGAATTTACTATGAATAATGTAATGTTAAGCAACATCGAGCCTGGTCAGTACTTTAATGGGTGACCATTTGGGAATACCAGGTGCTGTAAATGTAAGGACCAAGAATGGTACACCGGTCCTCCAGGTTTGGGGTTGGGTGCAGGGCTAACAACCCTGCCCTGTAAAAAACAGTTTGTTACAGAAACAGCAACAAAAAATGCTGTCCTATGCACTATCTGGGTGTGATGGATAAATGATGATGAATGTAATATTATGAACTCATTTTTTTCCTGTAAAAAACACATTAAATTAGAAATTTTTGCAAAAAATCTAATAATTCTTGGATTTTATTGAAAATTTCAGGACTTATTCACAAATAAATGAAATTATTTTTGAAAATATATTTTTTTATAAAATCTTGGTAAAAATAAAAATATTTTTTTTTTAATGTGTTAACCCCACCACGGCATGTAATTTTATAAAATTAAGAAATTAAATTCTGTAGGCAAAATTCATTTTATTAGTAAAATGCAGGACTCATTGGGAAATGTAAATAATTTTTTTTTCAACCATTTAGCACCTCTATCCAAAAATCTGCTATGAATAGTGAAAAACAAAATGCAATAAAACTATGACATTATTTAATTAGATAAGCTGTTAATTGCTTTAAGAAATAATATAAATTAAGGACATTATAGTCTGAAGAAAAAATTTTTTAATAATAATAATGAAATTTTAAAACAAATGTTTTCATTTTTTATCTAAAAATATTTCAAAGACTTCCAGACATTAGGCTTACAGACATTAGATGATACAAATCATCTGGCCATTGTATTTTTAAAATAATTTTGAATTTGTTCTTTTTTGTGTATTCGAAGTTGTTTTTTTTGTATGATAATTTCTATGTATACATTAAAAGGTCATGTGTTTCATGATTTTTTTCCCCTTTCTGGAAAAAAAATTGTACAATTATGTCACTTGTGATTGCCATACACTTATTTTATCTCAAATCTGACAAGCTGTCATCACATTTCAAATATGGAGTAAAAGTCAGAAAATTCAACTTTCTGTTTAAGAAATAATTTTATTCTAAAATACTTGTGTAAATCTAATTTATTTAACATTAAATTTGCTAATTTTCCAAAACTAATGTGTCACAAATGTATATTTTATTTTTACAAGATTTTTAAAAATCGAGAAATTAACTTTTGTTTACAAATGTGTCGATTGCTCAAAACATTGCTGAAAAACTGAAAAATTAAAAAATAAATCTCGAACTTTTAGATTCCAATCAATTTAAGTATTTTTCTTACTAGAAATATTAATTTTTTAAGTACCTCCATTCATTTTTGATAACTTTTAATTTGAACTTTTAATAATAAATGAATTGTGAATGATTCACGATTAAATGAAAAAAAAACAAAACAAAACAATGAGGAAAGTAGAAATTTAACAGAATAAGAAATTTTCCAATGACAGGATTAGCAAAAGCCATTGAAATCTAAACAAAAATTAAAATAGGAAAAAAAAACTAACACCTGAAAAAAGGCAAAAAATGAGCTTTTCCTATTGACTTTTGCTTTCATTCAATTGAAAACTAAAGTAAAAAAAGGAAAGCCTTTTCAATTGTTGTTAACCTTAGGTATCAGACATTAGTGAAGGTACCTATGTAGGTACCTGATATCTAAAGTTAAAAACAATTGAAAAAGCTTTCCTTTTTTTTTTTTACTTTTTACTTTTCAATTGAATTGAAGGAAAACAAAAGGAATTTAAGGAAAGTTTTTTTTTTCATTTCAAATCTGCTAATCCTATCATTGAAATTATAATTTTTTTATTGTTAAATTCTTGCTTTCTTTATTTTTTCTTTTTCACTTGTTAATTTTGGTAGCTCTACAAATTTCTGATACTTAAGGTTAAAAATAATTGGAAAACCTTTGCTTTTCTTTTTACTTTCATTCACAATTGTAAAAAAAACATGAAGAAAGTAGGAATTTAACAGAATAAAAAATTATAATTTTAATTGTAAGATTAGCAAAGGCTGTTGAGAACATCATCAACCTATTATCTTGTGTCACTGGAATGTCTTCTGGGAGGGAGTGTGCAGGACTACAAGCAGCATATTACTGACTGCATCAACAACATGACTAAAGTAGGCTTACTATCTACTGGCCAAAGTGTTAATGACAGTTTGCAGCAAATAATTCCAAAAATAAAATGCCGCCTTACAGATCGGGCTCCTGTCAATCACACAACAGTGAATTTAATTATAAAAAAGTGGAGGACTGAAATCAGAGAATTTCAGTGCAATTTGCATCCACTGAAATCTGTCTCACTAAAGATGAGGGTAGTCCTGACAGAATGTGAGACATGCTCATTGCACAATGGGAACTGGTAATGTGAGTGAGTGTCTAGCATAGCGAATTATTGTGGCTATGAATTCCCTCTGGTATAGCAAGAAAGTTTGGCTTGTAAACACAATGAAGTCCTTTTTTTTCAACAACAAGAACTTCTATTGTCTCAAATTTCTAGATTCTGAGGGAATTGCTTACATATAATTTTGCATCTTGGCACAACTTACTTTCAAATTTTTGATGCTTGCCAGAAATTCATCAAGAGACTTTCAGCCAAGAGTGAAGTCATCTTGAAGTTGCAGCTGTTATTTAAAGAAGACACTGTCGTGGAGATGCAGATATTAGAGATCATGGGGAAAATGTTATCAGGGTTTTGGATGAGTACTTTTTACACTAATATTGATACACAAAAAGACCCTATTGACACCATGAACATTGTCAAGGAGGTCATTGATAATTTGAAGGTACTATCTGAGACACCCAATAATATTCTTCATTATGACAAGGAATTTATTTACCAAATAATGTAATTGATGTGCGTTGTGGCACAGTGGATATCAACTCGGAACGAGAAATCGGAGAGCCAAGTTCGAATTCCAGTTGAATTCCTTGCATTCACTTGCGCGCAAATACCCTTGGGAAAGGTATTTAACCCGTCTCTTCCTTCCAGTTATGGGTTAAATAGCAGGACAGATTGGGTTCTATAGCCTTGGTCGGCAACCAGTCTACCGCAGAAAGCAATGGCAACCTACTGCGGGATAATCTTCTGCCCAGTCAGTCATGTCTCTTTCGAGACATGATCGCCCAAGCGTGTATCACGTATGGCAATTAACTGACTGAATGTAATTGAATCCCTACTGATTCCTTGCAAAAATTGACTTTTATTTTAGAACATGGTGACTGCCTGTTTAAAAGGAACTGTAGAATTTTAAGCAGGCAGTATGAAAAGTCTTTCACCATGGTAGAGTCTTCATGCCAGTCAGTTTTAACATTTTAAATATTTTTGATTAATAATGAAATTTTAAAAGAATTGTTTTCATTCTTTTTTTCATTATAATAATTTATAAAGTTTCAAAAATATTTGAAAAATACTTCAAAGACTTGTTGGGGTTTAAAAACTTATTAAACAAAGATTATGTTTACTAATCGAAAATTAAAAAGTTAAATACAAATCGTCATGCCTTTCTATTTTTAAAATAATTTGTATTTCTTTTTTTTGTATGGTAATTTCTATGAGTAAATTAAAAGGTCATGTGTTTCAGAGTTTCTTCCCTTTACATTAACAAAATTTGTACAATTATGTCACTTGTGATTGCCATACACTTATCATGCATGTCAACCCATCAACATATTTGAAATACAGTGGAAAAAGGCTAGAAAGTTCAACTATCCATTTAAGAAATAGTTTTATTCTAAATTTCATGTTTTAAATAAGTAATACTTGTGTAAATCAGATTAATTTAACATAAAATTTGCTAATTTTTAAAAAGTCATATGTCACATATGTAAATTTTATTTTTACAAGATTTTTAAAACCGAGAATTAACTTTTGTTTAAAAATATGTCAAAATACACTGGTATTTTGACATATTTTGATAACAGAAATTATATTGATTGGAATCTAAAAGTTTTCAGTTTTTTGAAAATCTTTCAACTTTTCATTCATTTTTAAGTGATGTACACATTTTTAAACAAAAGTTAATTCTCAGTTTTTAAAATCCTGCAAATATAAAATTTTTGGCTTAATACATTTTTAAACTAATTCCAACAAATCTTTGAAGTATTTTTTAAATATTTTTGAAGTATTATAATTAAAAAAAATGAAAACAATTCTATTAAAATTTCATTATTAATCAAAAAAATGTTGTTTTCAGACTGTAACGTCCTTAATCCATATTATTTATTAAAGCAATTAAAAGCTTATCAAATTAATAATGTCATAGTTATATTGCATTTTTTATTTGGTTATTGGGAGCAGATGTTTGGAAATAAAGGCAAAATGTTTAAAAAAATAATAGATGATTTACATTCCCCAGTGAGTCCTGTGTTTAACTAATAAAACAAAATTTAATTTCTGAGTGTGGTAACAGATTTAAAAAAATATATTTTTACCAAGATTTTTAAAAAATAATAATTTAAAAAATAATTTCATTCATTTGTGAATAAGTACTGAAAGTTTCATTCAAATCCAACAATTATTTGATTATTGTAAGAATTTTCAAATTAATGTGTTTCTCACTGGAAAAAACAGATTTATATTGTAATATTATGTTTTCCATTGTAGACTCTTGTAACAATTTGGTTACCTGCTAACTAAAGACAATCAAAACAAGATTTCTACCAACATTTCGAACATGTTAGAAGGGACTAAAAATTTTTGGTAAATTTTCGTTGTAAGTCCTGACATGTTTCCCCTTCAAATTTATCCAAAATAGCATTATCTCTGTGCAAATGTATATGCTCAACTCAAATCAGCTGTTAGCTACTGAAGAAACTTACATTTTTTACCTAAATGTCCACAAAAAAAAGCAAAAAACAAACTATATCTTGCACTTTTCCTCTCCCGTAACTCTCACGAAGTCATGTAATTAACTGCAGAATGATGTACTGCTCATTTGAACGAATTTTGGTCGATTTTTCTTTATTTACTGATACTTCCTGTGGTACAGTGGATATCGGCTTGGAACGAGTAACCAGAGAGCCGAGTTCGAATTCCAGTTGAATCCATTGTATTCACTTACGCGCAAATACCCTTGGGAAAGGTATCAATCCGTCTCTTCCTTCCAGTTATGGGTTAAATAGTAGGACAGATTGGGTTCTATAGCCTTGGTTAGCAACCAGTCTACCGCAGAAAGCAATGGCAACCTACTGCGGGATAATCTTCTGCCTAGTCAGTCATGTCTCTTTCGAGACATGATCGCCTAAGCGTGTATCACGTATGGCACTTAACTGACTGACTGATACTTCCTGCGATGTACTTCCGGAAATTAAAGTAATGCGCTATTGTATTTCTACGCTTGTTACTCACATAACAGTAAGTACATCGCCGGAAGAAACTTAAAGTAAAGGAAGAAAATCGGCCAAAATTCGACAGAAAATTGCTGCCTACGTAGAACGTCATTCTGCAGTTAATTACATAACTTTGTGATAGTTATGGGAGAGAAAAAAATGTGAGATATAGTTCGCTTTTTTATGGACTTTCAAAGCAAATAAGGTAAATTTCTTCAATGACTAATTGTTGATTTGAGTTCAGCATATACATTTGCACAGAAATAATGCTATTTTGGATAAATTTGAAGGGGGGGAAAGTCGTCGGCACCTAAAACGAACATTTACCAAATTTTTTTCAAATAATTAGAAAATACTTTGATCTTTCTTCTTATATTTTTTTAATTTTCTTCAATGATATTTAAAAAATGTATTTCCATTTGGTTTACCGGCTCAGTTTTTAATTTTTATTTTTTTGTTGTATATTCATAAAAAATGGTATAAAAAAATGCCTCAAACATAACAAAGTTTTATCGCCAAACAATAATAATTCAATTTCAATTACCTAACTTTTATTATTAAGAAGCAACATCGAAGTTTCTTTTAGTAACTTGATAAATTTTTTATTTTATTTTTTATTTTTTAGAACTTTCAAAATTAGTTTTCCTTGCCTTCGCGTGTTTAAATTATTATTAAATTATTTAATAATATAAACATTTTGATGCAAAAAGTTCGTTTTTAATAAGTTTGGGGCCTTTTCTGCTGTTTTGTTTTATTTTTTATTTTCGCGATTTAGTGGAGGTACCTCACCAAAGTAGTTTGTTTACTTACTAACTGGAATTAGTAAATTTCTATTGGCTTTCAAAGCTAAATTAAAGCTTCAAGAAAACTTTTTTTTTTAAATTCAATTTAAAATTTAGATATAAAAAATGATGGGAGGTACCTAACACACGAAGGCAAGGAAAACTAATTTTGAAAGTTCTAAAAAATAAAAAAATAAAAAAAAATTTATCAAGTTACTAAAAGAAACTTCGATGTTGCTTCTTAATAATAAAAGTTAGGTAATTGAAATTGAATTATTATTGTTTGGCGATAAAACTTTCTGTGAGGCATTTTTTTATACCATTTTTTATGAATATACAACAAAAAAATTAAAATTAAAACCTGAGCAGGTAAACAAAATGGAAATACATTTTTTAAATATCATTGAAGAAAATTAAAAAAATAAACACTAAAACAGGTAAATATTTCGGAATTTTCAGCATTAATCATATTTTTCAACTTACCTCTCAAAAAATGAAATGATAAGGAGAGAAAACAAAATTAGAAGAAGTTTTCTTGGTGACTTTTTTTGTCGTTTTTTCACCCAATCAACACAGTTTCTCTTTCGTTTGTTCAGTTCATAATAGCAATTATTTCCATAGAATTTACGATTTTTCCAAAAGTTGTTTTTGATAAAATAACACTAAGACATGATTAAAACAAAAAGAAAATATGTTTTAAACGTGAAAATATGTCGACAAAAAGGAGGAAGAAAGCTCCTTAAACGGTGTCGGAAATCATTTCGTCTCTCGTGTAAAAGAAAACGTATCAAATTTTTTGTTTTTTTAGTGACTTAGCCCAAAAAGAAAGGAAAATATTAATTTGTGTAGAATGACGAACAAAGACACAGGTCAGACAAACATATTTAATAAAAAGACACATGTCAGACAAACATATGTAATTATTTAATAATTTACATGTGTTTGTCTGACACGTGTCTTTATTTTTCTAGTTACAGCATAAAAATGGTAATGCATATTTTTTTCTGTACAGATGTTATTCTGCTTAGGGATATTAATTAGAATAGAAAAATAGGTTTTGTTGAAAAAACGCATTGTGATGAACACGAATAATTTGTTCGTAGAGATGGTAGGTGAGCGACCCATTTTTTCTTTTTTCAAGTTGAACCGTTTTGCTCTCAAATTCTGACTTTTCAATTGTTAAAACGTTCTCTAGCACCTAAAATAAATACTTTTGTAATTAAAAATTTGAATTAAAGCAAATATAAACAATGAAGGCTAAAAAATATATATATATATATTCTTCTTTATCATTATTTGTCTATTTATTTTTTTTACTTTATTGGAAAACAAATAAATCAAAAGTTTGACATGACCAAAAATTTTACACCTTTTTTAGTAGAATAATGCACAATTCTTTCACTTTAATTTTAATTAACCGTTTTTAATGTGTACTTTTTTTTTTAATGTTAAATTCCCTGTGTAATTTAATTGTTATTGTTTTATGGGGATGGAACGAAAAATATTCGTCACCGCTCTTAAATTAATTGATTTCTTTTATTGTTTTTCCCTACCAGACGAAATAGTTTACCTCCTGGTTTTCTTTTTTTGTTAATAATGTCTCATTCTTTGTGCCATTTTTTTCAACTTCCATTTCATAAACTGAACGAATGATCGAGTGATTGTCTAAAAACTTAAAAATCCTATCAACCGACAAAATTTGGAGATCACTTGCAAACAAATTCGAACAAATTACAAAAGGTAAAATTTTCAACTTTTTCCCCATCGTTGACGAGATTAAAAATATACATTTTCAAATATTTTTATCCAAATTACATTTATCGGTTGTTCAGTTTTACTTTTCTTAAAGACAATCGTTGGAGAAACAATTTTCAGAAAGTATGGTAGTGCACAATTGCAATTCATAACCGTTACTTTCTTAAGTATTTTAATTTTTAATGAAATATTTCAGGGTTAGAAATTATTGTTTCTCTTTTATACATGCATTGCAAACATAAGCAGATAAGAAGACTTTCTTTCTTCATAAAATGAAAGCTAAAAACGTTACCCTAAAAAAAAATACCAAAAATCTAGGAATTATCCAATTTAAAAGACATTTTTTAGTACTTAATCTAATTTTCAACTAAATTTTATGAGAAAACTGTAGAAATATTTTCTGGTGAATTTCCCTTGCCAACTTTTCAATATGTCATTTGTCTGTTGGATTTTGTTTGAGTGTATGTGCATCGTGGTGCAGTGGATATCGACTTGGAATGAGAAATCGGCGAGCTGAGTTCGAATTCTGGTTGGAATTCCTTGCATTCACTTATGCACAAATACCCTTGGGAAAGGTATTAATCCATCTCTTCCCTCCAGCTATGGGTTAAATAATAGGACAGATTTGGTTCTATAGCTTTGGCTGGCAACCAGTCTACCGCAGAAAGCAATGGCAACCTACTGCGGGATAAGTGCCATACGTGAGAAATGCTTGGGTGATCATGTCACGAAAGTGACATGACTGACTGGACAGAAGATTATCCCGCAGTAGATTGCCATTGCTTTCTGCGGTAGACTGGTTGCCAGCCAAGGCTATAGAACCCAATCTGACCTATTATTTAACTCATAACCGGAAGGAAGAGACGGATTAATACCTTTCCCAAGGGTATTTGCGCGTAAGTGAATGCAATGAATTCAACTGGAATTTGAACTTGGCTCCCCGATTTGTTGTTCCAAGCGGATATCCACTACACCACAATGCCCATCCTCGTCCATCAGGAACAGTATCAGAAGCAAAAACAGGATATTGTACTCAGCTTGTGAACAAATATCTTGTTCCCTTTCACTTGCCATTGTAGTTGTTTATAATGTTTAAATAATTCTTGTCCCAGAAAAACTTTTTGAATGTCCTGCTTCTCTAATTGCTAAACTATGAAAGTTTGACAGTAGTGCTACTATAGACCTCCATGCTGCATCTGGGTAGATGATATATTGAGGTAGATGTCACGTTAGCATGAGGGCTACCTCAATATATCATCTACCCAGGTGTAGCCCAGATATCTACCGTGCACTTCTCCCCACATGACCTGCCCATATAAAAAGGAGCAAATGATGCTACAAAATCAGAATCCTCCTTGGCCTGAACCAGTTAACAAATATTTTTGAACTTCAGGGTATTTCAAAGTGTTGCTGAAGGAGTTTTATAGAATGCTCATCTTGACAGAAGAAACAACAGTTGCTCTTTTAAGAGAACATGATCTACTGGAATTTTTGTTTTTAAAATAATTATTTATATTGAATTCGATAGTATTTTTATTTGTATCTCTCTACCTTTAATGTATATAGATATATAAATATTAAGATAAGCTTTAAATACACACACATATATATATATATATATATATATATATATATATATTTGTAGTTTGATGCTGTGGTAAACCTTATGCTATACTGAAGACTTTGCTCTGTATTAGCATCTTGACAGCTTTGTAGAAGTTGAAATCTAATCTATAACTCATTACTCCATTTCATTGGTGTGATTTCTTTTAAAAGTCTTAGTTTTAAGGTCAGAGTATTAATATTTTTATGAGATGAAGTATCATCAGATATTATTCTTTATTTTCATAATTTTTCTTTCTTTTCTGTCATTTCTGTAACAATATGATTTTTTTCATTCATTGTTAGAAAATGAATAAAATTATTCTTTATCCTTTTAAGTAAATTTAATGACCAGGATTTCCCAGGAATCTTGTCTGCAGACTACCTTTGAACTGCCAGACATAAATTTTGTTAGTGCTAAAGGGGCAGTAGGTTTACCATCAGTATTTATTATAATGAGCAGTCAGAGAAACAACTAGGTAGTGGTTGTGTAGGGGTTTGTTTTTTGTGGTTAAAACTTAGTGAGAACTCAGAAGTTTGCTTTCTCATAGCAGAACAAAGACATTGCTTATTAAGTGAGAAATTATATTTTTTTGTTACATTTTCCCCAGTAAGTGTCTTGAAAAGCATTTGTCATTATTTCTTTGTTGACGGCAAACATGACCCTAATCTAGAGTAATCTGTGGAGTATTTTTTATGTTTTTAATCATTTCTCTCCAGTGAAGGTGGAACCACCACTAATGTGCAAGATATTACAGTGAGAGAAAAGAGTGGGTACAGGGGTATTGAAAAAAAAGATGAAAGATGAATGGGTTTCAAAAAGATAGATGGCAATTGACATTGAATGTAAAATTTCGGAGATTTATAGCTCTCCTGGAAGTAAGTGAATGGAAGGAAGTTCAACCAGCAGTAAGGTGACAAAAGAAACTATTGAAGTAGAAGTGGCGACTACATTTAACTATTTCAACAGTAAATTCATGTGGTCACGGCACTAGAGGAAAAAATCTTATCAGAGCAGTTGCCATGAAAATATTTGTAGAAAAGACAGAGAGAAGCCATGTCACTTCACTGAGAAAGTGACTTAAGTTGAGATGCAAAATCAGGAATGATTACATTCCAGATCCTTCTTTGAATGAATTTTGTCAAGAACTTCAAGATAAATAGCAGAAGCTCCCAACCAGATATAGCAACAGTCAGTCAGTCAGTTAAGTGCCATACATGATACACGCTTGGGCGATCATGTCTCGAAAGAGACATGACTGACTGGACAGAAGATTATCCCGCAGTAGATTGCCATTGCTTTCTGCGGTAGACTGGTTGCCGGACAAGGCTATAGAACCTAATCTGTCCTGTTATTTAACCCATAACTGGAGGGAAGAAACGGATTAATACCTTTCCCAAACAACAGTATTCAATACACAAACAACCTGGAGGGAGGAGGGGAGGCAAATACCACTCTCTTGTCTTGATGGAGCGCCCAACAAAAGCTAAAGTTGAAGAGATCGGGGTACCACACGTTGGCGTGATCAGACTCGTGTCGGATGGGTAGCCGCGGTCGACTAGTCAGGCATTAACTGAGATTCAGAATTTTTGTAAAAATTCGGAAAAATGAAATTTGAAAATGGAATTAAAGTGCTTTATTCTTAATTTCGTAACGTTCGCCATCTATGCAAACCATTTTTGTATGGTTTAGTATGAATTTAAAGAAAAAAAGCAAAAGTTGTTACACGAATTAGGCTCGTTCACGTTTTCGGTGGGAATGTCCGTATGTGTTGGTTGGCGTCTTGAGGTCGGTAAGTTGACACAAAACGGTGGTATGCTTCATGCTTTCACTGTTGTGCGCGTCGTTTCTTTCTTTCTTTCTTTCTTTCTTTCGTTTTCATTTTTTTTTATTATTATTCTTCACTTTATAAATGTGCAAAATGGATTCAGACGAGAAAAACTTTCTGGCCTGATACAGTGACCCAACATTCCTATCAGTAGATGCAGCTATAGATTTAATGTAGTCATTCCACTTTAGGTCAGATAAAAAAAAGTGAGACCTAGGAGATGTAGTGCATTGCTCTTTAAGAAATTAGCATCAGCTATTTTGATGGTGGGCAGGAAAGTTTCTCTATGGTGGTAAATGGAGAGCATTTTTGTTTTGAAGGCATTTTCTGTCCCAGGTTAACTTGGATTGGAAATGACTGGAAGTTCGTTTTAAGAACAGTAGCAAGGCTTACATTGTCAGCCTCGGCAGATTTCTTTTTGAGACAAGAGTAAATGGTGGTATCATCTGCATAGATTCCTACTTGGGAATTAGTGCTATCAGAAAGATCAGAAGCATCATAAAATCTCGGATGGAGCCTAGAGGGACACCTACATTTATGTGAAATGCTCTGGAAGCTTGCCTGTTCAAAATTACCTTCACTTTGCAATTTGATAGGTAGGAATCAAACATCCATCTAGTAATATTATAGCCCTTGTATTTACTTAGAGCTAACTAACCTTGTCATCACTTATCTAAATCTAAACTTATTTATAAATGGAACTTTGTGTGTGTGTGTGTGTGTGTGTGTGTGTGTGTGTGTGTGTGTATGTGTCTGTTACCTATAGACTCCAAAACGGCTGAACTGATTTTCTTGAAAATTTACACATTTGTACCATAAGCGTCTGCGAGTGTTCTTAGCTAGGTTTTGTGTTGAGGTACCGCTGATAAATATTGAAAATCGATAATCGAAAAAATCAGGTTACAGAAGGAGTGGTCCAATTTTAATCAAATTTGATACACTCATAGACAAAGACATAAGAAACACTATTCAGAAGTTTCAAGGTTGCAGTTCTTACAATAGTGCAGAAAATCGATAATATATATATATATAAAAGGCAAGATGTTTGTGTGTGTCTGTTTATCTGTCTGTATGTCCTTTATACAAATCCACAATTTTTATCCAATTCTCACCAAACTTCACACAAATATTCTTTAGGTTGAGTCTGAGCTCCAGGACCATGGATTAGTTTTAAAACTTTCATTACACCCGAGCAACGCCGAGCTATACTGCTAGTTGTGTCATAATGTATAGATTCTCATCATCACACAACTTTGTACATGCCTTCAGTCTATGTACTTTTACTTGTGGCAGCATTTACCCACTGCAACTGAGCTGGCTTCTTCCCTAGAAGTTTAATGGACTTTTCCACAAGCAGTCCCCAGCCACATCTGGTACGGTGATTTTTACCTGCAGTAGGTTGCCAATTCTTACACATGGTAGGCTAGTTGCCAAACTGTTATAACCAACCAAGGCTATAGAACCCAGTCTATCCTGCTATTCACCCATAGCTGGATGGAGAAGAGATGGATTCATACCTTTCCCAAGTTTACTAGCACGTAAGTGGAAGTAATGGATTCAACTGTAATTTGAACTTGGCTTTCCGATTTCACAATCTGAGCCATTATTCACTATTCCACTGTGCCTGCTGCGTTTGTGGAAATGAGTAGACTGTATAATGATTGACAATGTTGAAAATTTAATGTTAAAGAGTTTCAACTCATAATCACTGAAAAACAATGTTTGATAAATGCTTTGAGTATAAATTGTATATTGTGGAATATAATGCCAATTTGATAGTTTTTTTTCTTGAATGTTTGTTGTGTCAACTGATTAATTTATATATAGAGATAAAATACTTATAATTCTTCTCATTAATAACACAACATTCAATTCCCATTCAAAGATATTTAGAGATGTACTTGTTTGTACAACAAAAATATATGTCTATTATGCTGTTTATTTAATAAGATTTTTTGTTAATTTTCAGATGTTCCAGGATTTTAAAATATTCTTTGCTGTCATATGACAATAACTTTTTATTAGCAATTTCAATAAATAAATATTATATTGTAAACTTTTTCTTAAAAAAAACATGAATAAATCTCAAAAAGAAAATTATCATTGTGGAATTTGTGGATCTACATTTTCAGATCAAACATATTTAAATAGACACATAAGAACACACACTGAAGAGAAACCATTTTCTTGTGATATATGTGGATCCTCCTTTATGTGGAAGTCATATTTGGAACGGCATATGCAAATGCACAGTGGGAAGAAACCATATCCTTGTGAAGTTTGTAAGTCATCTTTTTCACGAAAATCACATTTGGTACGACATATGCGAACGCACACTGGAGAAAAACCATATTCTTGTGATTTATGTGACGCCTCTTTTTCAGAGAAAGCACATAGGATTAATCATATGCGAACACACACTGGAGAAAAACCATATTCTTGTGATGTTTGTGGATCTGCCTTTTCACAGAAATCAGTTTTAGTGCGTCATACGCAAACACACACTGGAGAGAAACGGTATTCTTGTGAAGTGTGTGGATCAGGATTTTCAGACAATTCAAATTTGCAGAAGCATGTCATGATCCACACTGGGGAGAAACCACATTGTTGTGAAGTCTGTGGAAGTTCATTCTCACGTGAGACACATTTGGTGCGACATATACGGACACATACTGGAGAGAAACCATATTCTTGTGAGGTTTGTGGAACTTCTTTTTCAGAAAAATCACATTTAGTTCATCACATGCAAAGACATACTGGAGAGAAACTGTATTCTTGTAAAAAATGTGAATCTGCATTTACATCATATACAAGTTTGAAAAGACACATGCAAAAACACTCAAATTCTTAGTATTTGTTACTTTTATAATTTTATTATTTACATTGTTTAAACTGTTGTCCTCATCTGTATTGCCATATTCATGATATACAGATGATGACAACAGTCCAGACAATGAAAACATCAGAAGTATAAACAAATATTTCCTATTTATATTTGAAAATCATTAGAATTTAGACTTGTAAGAACTATTTCTTGCATATTTGAAAAATACATAATATTTTCTGTATTGAAATAAAATTTATACCTGTATATTTTATGAAAATGCATTAAAAATATTTCTTCACTCTTGAAAATCAGTACTCTGACAGTTATGTTGATTCAGTTAGCTATTATCATATGGCAAGTGACTAGGCTGTGTAATAAAATAATTTATTTGCAATATGTATTTTCAAGTTTTTTATTCTCATCTTTCTTACAAATTGTGTAAGTCTTATTTAATAAAATAAAATTTTTACAATAAATCATGCAAAAGTTACATTTTTATGCATATGCATAGTTCTCTAAGAAAACATTAAAAACTTTCTTCTTTTTCTAGTCTTAGTAAATTATTTTTAGAATAGTTATCAGATAGATCAGAATATGTTTTATTTATTTAAATAGGTATCGCCACTGATGTTTGATACCTAAGTTTTAAAATTAGTTTTTAAAAATGAAGATGCTTTGTTGTAGGTTTTATTTTAAGGTTTGTTGAAAGCTAAATGAATAAATTTACTATTCCCAGTAAGTAAAATAACCTGGTGTATTTCAAACAGAAGTTATATTGATTGGAATCTGAAATTTTTCTATTTTTAAAGAGTTTTCAATTTTTCAGCCAATTTTGAGTAATTAACACATTTGTAAACGAAAGTTAATTCTCAGTTTTAAACATCTTGCAAATATAAAGATATATATATATATATATATATATATATATATATATATATATATATATATGTGTGACATTATTTTTGGGAAATTAGCAAAGTTAAAGTTGAAATTATCTAATTTGAAAAAAATGGTACTTGTTTATATCATGAAATCTAGGATAAAAGTATTTCTTGCCCACGGAGCTCTGATCTTTTTCATCTTTGAAGTGAGTGATGACTGGCAAATGTTGTGAAAAGCTAAGTATGGTTGACCAGAATTTACATAAATACACTCCTGATCAAAAATTTAAGACCACTTAAAAATCTTTAAAAAGAAATTTTTTTTTACAGATAGATTTTAACCTCCCATTTAAGGTTACCAATACGACAATCTAAAAGGTTATGGAAACAAAAGCTACATTCCAAACATTTTATTTAGAAATTTACATTTTTATAAAATGAGGCGATTTATACATGATCAAAATTATAAGACCAGAGACAAAAATTCTACAAAATTGTACAAAAAGTTTATGAAAACATTCAACAACCAAATGTAATAATGAAGTCTACCTCCACTGCATTTGATGACTTTAAAAATTCTGTCGGGCATGCTAAAAATAAGCATTTCCATTAAGGTGCTGGGGATGTTGCTCCAGCTTCTGAAGATGGCTTCACGAAGTTTATTTTTTGTTGAATATTGTTTGCCATTTTGAGAAACATCTCTTGTCATCCATCCCCAAACATTTTTAATTGGGTTTAAGTCCGGTGAGCATGCAGGATGTCCCAAGAGATGGACCCCGTTTTCTTGTAGAAAGGTCAAGGTCCATCTTGCAGCATGGATTGCAGCATTATCCTGTTGGAATAACCATCCATTCCCACACAAACGATGGCCCTCCATCATCAAAGATGCTTTTTGTAGCATGTTAACACAACCAGCCACTCTCTGACAACCCTGCATCACCTGGAGCTCCATCGTCCCTCTGTAAGAAAAGGCACCCCATACCATTAGGGATCCTCCACCACTATGACGTGCAGAGAAAATTTCAGGAGGCATATTTTTGTTATATCAATATCGTTGGAAGCCATCAGGACCATCGAGATTGAATTTTTTCTCATCAGAAAACAGGACTTTCTTCCACTTCTCAACATTCCATGTTTGGTATTCATGACCAAACTTTAAGCAGTCCACCTTGTGATGTGGAAACAGCCGAGGAATTTGTTTACGCTTTTTATTTACCATGCCTTTTTGTCTTAAGTGTCGTCTGATGGTTACAGGGCTGCAATCAGCATCTGTGACTGCCTTAATTTGACTAGAAAAAAGTCCCACCTCTTTCATAACAACCCGTCTTATTCTCTTACTCAATGCAGGAGAAACTTTTTGGGGCCTACCAGAGGATTTTGCTTTTCCATAATTCTCACTGTTCTTTAGAAAGTTGCAAATCACAGTTTTACTGTGATTTACCTTAGCTGCGATCGCCCACTGTGACAAACCTTGTTTATGGAATTCTAGAATTCGAGAACGCTCAACTTTGGTAAGTTTGCTTGCTTTAGGCATGGTAACACCTTTACGCGGTGATTGCTAATCTTTAACTGAACTAAAAACATTACCATAGATCTAACAGTTTATACCCCTGGTCTTATAATTTTGATCATGTGTAAATTGCCTCATTTTATAAAAATGTAAATTTCTAAATAAAATGTTTGGAATGTAGCTTTTAGATTGTAGTATTGGTAACCTTAAGTGGGAGGAGTTTAAAATCTATCCTTAAAAAAAAAATTTCTTTCTAAAGATTTTTAAGTGGTCTTAAATTTTTGATCAGGAGTGTATATGAAACCTAAGTGAACATTTCATAAGGAGAACAGATCTTTACACCCATGACTTGTTAATAGTATATGTTTTAGGACATCTCATAGTTTGAAAAATGTACACATTAACATTAAAAATAAATTTAAAATTATTTTTAAAATCTTAATGATAAATGATTTGTATTAAGCCTATCAATTTTTGATTAGTAAATATAATCTTTACTTGATAAATTAATAGCTGAATACAGACAGTAACTAGAAGAAATATAAAAGATGTTTGAGACTTTATAAATCATCATAATTAACAAAGAAAAAAATAAAATATATTATTCATAAAAGCATTTAAAAACTTATCTAAATTAAAAATGGAGGAGTTTTAATGCATTTGTTGTTTTACTATTTGGAGAAGATTTTCATAAAGACAACTACTTTTTGAAAAAAAATAGATGATTTTCATTCCCCAAATTGTATTGTTCTTAACTAATAAAACAAAACTTGTGGGCAGTATTGGATTTCTAGAAATTTCATTAAATTAATTTGAGGGTGAGTAACAGATGTAAAAAATATTTTTACCATGATCTTCTAAAATAATAATTGCAAAAATAACTTTGTTCATTTATTTATACATCCTGAATGTTTCATTAAAATCAAACAATTATTTGATTCTTTGCAAGAATTTCCAAATTAATGTATCTTTTAACGATAAAAAATGAATTGCGTTATATTACATTTGCTATCATAGTGAACTCTAATAATCATCGGGTCAATCGCTGTCAAAAAAAAAGAAAAGATTTTTAAACAAAATTCTGAATGTGTTAGGATTAACAAGTTTTAAATAATAATTAAAAAAATATTTGATCTTTCCTCTTAATAATAACATTTTGATGATAAAACTTTATTTTTATTATGTTTGGGTGCTTTTAACATATGCTTTATTTTTCCAGCAAATGAGTAGAGGTATCTAATTTAAAAGGTCTTCAAATGTTTTATTGTGTGAAGATCTTATCATTTGTGAATGTCAATCATATGTTGTTTGTTTTCCTATATTTCAGCTGAACAGTTTTCTTATCACAAGACTATTTTTGGAAAAGTAATCATTTGTAATGATGCATTAATATTAAAAATTTTAAAATAAAAAACTGTTATTTTTGTAATAACATGATGAATCATGCTTTAATGGCATACATCTCATATTAGATTCAAAAGTATAATTCAAAATTATTAGAACCAACCAGAAGAAGGACCCATCAATAATGAAAGTATGAGTGATTGGTGGCAACTTTCGCCACCTAAATGACATTCTTTTGCTGTTCATCTCTTCCACTGAGCTGAACATTGAAGCATTTCTTCCGAAAGTTGAGAGCGAAGGTGAGACTTTGTGTACTTATTTTGTAGAATAGCTGCTCGCAACAGTGCTGCCAAACATGGCAAAGATATGTTGAACATGCGCAATGTATTTTGGAAATTTGTTAGAAAAGAGAACGAGGTTGCGGAAGAAGGATAGCGGGGAAGAGGAGTAAAACTTTTTATTCATTTCATCGTTGCACTGCAGCACTACCAACTCCATATACAGGGAGAAAGGTGCGTTGTCCACGGGAAAGTCAAAGGAGGTAGTGAATAGCCTGTTGTTTGCGGGTATCAACTTGACTTCTGCAAAACGGGAGGCAAATTCCTCTCGCAGAGAGGTGACAACACTAACCAAGTGGCTTATGGCCATATCACGTTGAGTACACCATTTCTCTCTCGATCACCGAAGTTAAGCAATGTCAGTACTTAGATGGGTGACTGCTTGAGGGATACCAGGTGCTGTAAGCGTGTAGTGACGGATGTGCATTGTGGTGCAGTGGATATCGGCTCAGAAAGAGAAATTGAGTATTCCACAAGCGCAATTTCACTTTGAAGGCGGTGATATGTGCTGCATATCTTTCACTAGGCTGTATTTGCATGGTAGATTCAGGTTGAGTTTCTTCAGGTGCGTATTGATGTCTGCGAGCAAGGGAAAGGTTATTCTGCTGAAGGAAAGTGGTGATCTCTTGCTGCAGGTTGCATGGCTCCACGACTCAGCCAGCAGACCTCACAGAAGTAGAGCAGGTCAACTTATCCATCAGTACCTGGAACTGTCAGTGGTTGAGTCTGTAAGAGAGGATGGAGTTGACGACCATCACTACGACAGACATGACATCAACGAGGTTGGTAGAGTTGGCACAGAGGGTCTCCCCTTGGATGATGCAATGCACCTAGTAGTGTGTGTGTGTGTGTGTGTCCGTTACCTATAGACTCCGAAACGGCTGAACCGATTTTCTTGAAAATTTGCACAGTTATATTATAAGCATCTGCGAGTGTTCTTAGCCTGGTTTTGTGTCAAAGTACCCCGATAAATATTGATAATCAAAAAATCAGGTTATAGGAGTGGTCCGATTTTGATCAAATTTGATACACTCTTAGACAAAGACATAAACGATATTCAAAAGTTTCAAGGTTGCAGTTCTTACAGTAGTGCAGAAAATCGACAATATATATATATAAAAGGCAAGATGTTTGTGTGCGTGTGTGTCTGTTTTTCTGCCTGTATGTCTGTATATTTTCAGCCCTTTTATTTTAGTTTTTGCTTCGGGTTTGGCTCTACGTAGATATAATTGTAGTTCTTAGTCTCAGCCATGATACCATTTACTCAGAGGACTTATTTAGCCTTCCAAATTTCAGTTTACAACAAAAAAGCTTATTTGATATCGATACCAGGAAATCAAAATTTGACTTACATCTATTTATTTCTCTTTCAGTCTAAGGTTTCGCTTTAACTGGAAACAACTATTGATTTTTAGTCTTTCATGCCAACGTCCAAAGGACCATGGATCAGTTTTAAAGCTTTCATTACACTCAAGCAACACCGGGCCATACTGCTAATAAAAAATAAAAACATTCTTTTTGATAGCAAATATACTCAGATACTTATCTGCACAAAAATTACATATCAAAAGCACTAAATGGTCTCGAAATTAAGCAATTATTCTTCTCTTTAAAAAATAAGGAATTATAATTAAAATTTCAGTCATAAAAATAAATGAAACACCAACTCCATCTACTGCTGTTTTATCACTGTTGTAATGGGGGAGCACGCCCCCCCCCCGCTTACTGATGCAGCACTAAAGGTCTACATTGCGCAGTATAGTGGGTTATTCCAACGTGATCTGAACATGCAACCTTCTGAATGTCGGGGTTGCCAGTTTATAGTGGGTAGGCATTCTAGTGAAGGGTAGTTGTGTATTGTTGCAGATTAACGGAATTTGGCCTCGTTGTAGATAGCCCACTATAAGTCATAAAAATTATTATAAAATCAAGAAAAGTAAATTGAGTTGAAAAATAACATTTTATATATACACATATCAATTAAGGCTTTTACAATTAAAGTGATCTTTTAAATATGGGTCCAACAGACGTTAAAATGTTCATGGCAATAAAATGCTGAAAAGAGAATTAATGCTTAGGAATGTGGGAGCGTTGTAAGTAAGGAATTTCTTTGATGTATCCGCTCCTTTGGTCAGTAAGTAGTTTTGAGACAGTGAAGAAGGAAAGGAGAGGTAAGGGTGACGGGCATAGTAAGCCGCTTGATCTCGATCAAGGGAGCTACTAATTAATCATGTCTCTCTCGGGTCAGTCTGCATCGGTCTTTGACTTTTGGATCATGGCAGATCATTTGGGAATTCACATCCGTATCTGATTCTGGGCTTCCCATTTGTTGATAAATAAAATTCGCATAGGGCTCGCGAACTGGAATTTAATATTTAATTAATTTTTAGTTTTCAACCGGAACCTCTGCGTTTTGGTCATTTGCTTTTTGGTCATGAGAGTTCAAACATCCAGTCCCTTGCATTTGCTTGATCAGTATCACCACAGCAGCACTCGAATATACATCGATCCAAAATTTGTTTTAAGCCTACTCATATAGGTACATCTGTAGGAAGCATCAGCTATGCTTGCAAAATGGCCTTGTGCCAAACATAACCGAGACCACCACATTTGAAAGAATCAGAATGTTGAAAAAAGATAAAAGGGTTTCGTTTGAATTAAGTGTTAGTTTATTTAACAAGAAGAACTGACATCAAGTTTATATATGTTTGAAAGTTGTGCATAAAGTTTTTCATGTATGTATAAGAGTTCAGTTTTCTTAGCGTTAGACGAAATGGATTTGTGAAGAAAAAACAAGTCTATGTTTCTCTGTGAGTGTGTGAAATTATAGTAGGCAAACAATTTCGTCCTGTGTAAGAATGAAGACGGCAATGATGTCTTTGTTCCTCTTTCTTTTTTGTTGTCGATAAGTAAATCAGGAAAGAGGAGAATCAATTAATGGCGTGTGAAAGAGATAGTGAGAAAATACTAATTGTGTGAACTTGGCGTCAGTCAGACAACTTGTAGCTCTCTGTGATGTTCTTTCTGTCTTTGTTGACAGTACATGAGGGAGAAGGAAAAAATGAGAGTAAGAAAAGGGTATAGGAGTTATGGGAAATGCTTAATTTCCCCAACACTATATTTTTTTGGCACACAAATGAATGACGAAACTTGCTTTTAGAATAACAACAAAGAATGGTTTATTACATAGTAAACGTACAAGATTGGTGGTATATAAGTGTCCATGGTGAAGCTAGCAGCAGATAGTATGTAAGTGTCCATGGTGAAGCTAGCAGCAGATAGTATGTAAGTGTCCATGGTGAAGCTAGCAGCAGCGTCTTCCACGAAAGCATTTCCATGGGGAATCAGTGGCAGCGATGTGAGAGAGGCGTCCGTTACTGCCGCGGGCTCATGGCTCTCTGCCTTTCCTCCGTTCTACAAACGGACTAGGAAAAATAGTTCTAGAGAGGAATCAATGCGCTCCGCCCGTTGATTGGTCAGTGAGTGACCGAATCTCCCGTCGGGGGCACTGATTCGCGAAAGGAAATAGATCTGTGGCTGCTACTAGGGCATAAACGTCCGGTTGACGACTTGTGACTCTCTGAAGAAAAAAATAAAATAAAAAAAGGAAAAATCACGTATATCTATGTGTTCGTGGAAAATAGAATCGAATCAACTTTTAGATTTTTTCCTAATTCCTGATTGGTCTATAAATAAGAGGTTCTATCTATTTATTTTTTTTCACAGATGCCCGCACATAATAAAATTTAATGAGCCAAGTGTCTTATGAAAAGAGCTTTTCTTTTGGTGAATGTATAAATGTATATGCTTTTTTATTGACTCATGAAAATGTATAGGTGTGTGTGAGCTCGGATTTTCTGTGCAATCAAATCTTACGAAAACAGACACCTCTATTAATTCGCTGAAAAAAAAAACAAAAAAAAAACAAAAAAACACCATAGCATGAAAAGGCACCAAAGTTAATAAAAACAAAGCTTTTTCGTCAAAAAAGTTTATGCTATTATTAAGAGGAAAAATCAAAGTATTTTAATAATATTAAAATACTAATATTAATAAATATTAAATTAATATTATTTCCAAAATCTTTTAAATCTTTTCTAATGCGTTCGAAATTTTGGTAAATTTTTTTTCATCATTGGATAACTAATTTTTTACCAGAGTTTACTATGAATAATGTAATATTACGAAAATATTTTTTTCCGGTGAAAAAAAATTATTTTAGAAATTCTTACAAAAATCAAATAATTGTCAGATTTTCATGAAACTTTCAGGACTTATTCATAAATAAATTAGATTAGTTTTTAAATTTTAGAAAATCGTAGTAAAAATATTTTTTATATATCTGTTACCCACCTCCTCCACGTAATTTAATGAAATTTCAAGAAAAACTTTTAAACTTAATTTTTCATATTTCTTCAAAACTATTACCCACGATAGATAAATTGTCGCTTAACTGTGATGTAAATATTGTCGTTTTACTTATCATATATCTAACGATTCTACTAACATTTAATAAAAATTTTTTGTGTTCATCTTTTGTGGGGCTTTACAGATATTATTTTTTCATTCTTTTTCATTTGAAAATAATGTAATGCAACGCATGATATAAAAAGTAATTGCTACACTATTTCTTTTTTATGCTTTTATTTTGAGATAGCGTATCACTCGTAGTCTACAACAAATCAATTCAAAGAGGTTCAATGAAAATCTTATTAAGTCTTATTGTTAGAAAATACAACTTTTTTTTGAGTGTGTGTGTGTGTGTGTGTGTGTGTTTGTAAAGAGTAATGGCGTGATTGTCCTAAAATATTAAAAACTGTTTTTGTAACTTGAGTTTGAATATGCTACTGTAGAAGGCGATGACATCCCTTACTAATTTATATTTACGTGTCGACTCGGCGTAACTTGTGTCATGAAATAAAGCAAGATTTAAGAAAGACGAAAAGGCGAAAGTAACCAGAAAAACAATATATTAACTTAACAAAGGTTACATAGGGTTGAGAGCATGCATAAAAGTAAGGAAAGAAAATTTCTTTCCCTTTGTCTGGACAGAAACGTAAAATGTTCGGTAGAAAGTTATGTAAAGTTCAGTTTGAATGAAAGTTAATGTGCATAGTGTTAATGTCTGTTTCCAATTGGAGTTTTTTAGTGTGGTGTGTGCATGCTGGTGAGAAATAAAAATTTGCGCCACTAATTGCTACCCGCAATTAGTGCGCGTGTGTTTGTGTGAGTTAGGGAAACATGTCTACTCTTGCCCGGGACAAAATCCTAACTAGCGTACCACGTGACGTTCCCCGCTTTTATTGGCATGCGTTTGCGCGAGAACTAAGTTATCACGCGAACGCTGAATGACCATGTGTGTGTGTGGGTGTGAATGTATCAAACCCTACACTACACATCGTAAAAACTTTTAAAATCAAGTTAATGTTATATGGAGGTGAAGAAGGAAAAGACATTAAAATGAACGGACTCACTGGTATAAACAAATAATATTATATTTATTTGATTTAGATTGGAGTGAATCCTTTGTAATTCAACAAAAGTCTGATTTTTGTTGAAAAATTAAGTTTAAAAGAGAATTCAAATTCAAACCTGAAATAAACACCTCTGACTGGCTAATTTTTTCTAATATGTAAAATACGCCTGTGAAGATGTTTTAAGTTGAAAATTGCGCCTGAAATAGAAATGCTTTTTAGCCTCTTATGCGATCAAAATTACTATAAATTCTGTAGCACGAAGCAGAATCCCCAGTGAGAGCTGCAACTCGGAAGAAGCAGGCATCACGAACTGATAAATCGAAACCGAAAAGTACCACTCATCCTAACGAGTTCTTTTTCTCACTCAACTATTTTCACGAACCTCGACGATAAAGTTTTAAAGTTAATTAACATTTTAACACATGAACAAAAAACTTTTCTCCCTGGAAAGAAATCTTAACAGCCAAAATAGTAAAATGACCTGCACCAAAAAAATATTCCGTCGAAAACATCTGAACATCGACCTTATTTAAATCAAACTCAGCTTCATTGAAAGACCAATCAATAACTTTTATACAAACATAAAATATATATAAAACATTCTATTTAGAGTGTGGGGACAAAAATAAAAAGGACCAAAAAGGGGTAATCTACCTTTGGGCAGGGTAGCATTGGGAGTGAGCCTTTGGACAAGGAGGTGAACGGTAGCGTTGAAAATTTCCAACATGAGTTGAGCTACAAGAACACTAATTCCACCACCTTTTGGTGAGTCTTATAAACTCTAAATATTTCCGATTGATGTAAATGTTTTTGTCTTATATTTGTTGACTATTTGGCCTGTAATAAATGTGTAAATGTACCCTGGGTTTAGTTTCCTTTCATGTTGTTTTAGTTTTAATAACTTACTTTAGAACTAACAAGAGTTTATGAATGCAACTAAAGGTAGATAACTTTGAATATTCCTTCTTTCATTATTCTGATTTGTTGAAAACGGTCACATATATTTTGTACTATAAAAACAAGTGATTTACGAACATTTTATTGAACAAGAAAATTTTTGAATTGAACTGTTTAATTCTCTGTGTTTTTTAAATATTCGTTGAACTAAAAACTGTAATTGCATCACACAAATAATCCTGTTTGAAATATTGTTTATTAATATTTTCATTTCTGTATATAAAAAATTTGTTATTTGTTAACAGAGTAGTTTGATTATTTGAATATTGACCTTGTGCCTTTTTGGTAAAAATCTTGTTTTAATTTTTAGACATAACTCAAATTTTTTCCGGTGTTAAACAAGTCTGAAAATTCATGCAAAAATCAAATAACTGTTGAATTTTAATGAAACATCCAGGACTCATTCACAAATGAATAAAATTATTTTTGAAATTATTATTTTAAAAAAATCTTGGAAAAATATACTTTTTATATCTGTTACACCCCTCCACGTAAATAAGAAATTAAATTTTGTTGGGAAAATTAATTTTATTAGTTAAACGCAGAAATGTAAATCATCTATATATATTTTTTAAACATTTTACCTTTGTTTTCAAAAACTGCTCCAAATAGTAAAATAAAAAATGCAATAAAACTATGACATTATTTAATTTGATAAGGTTTTAATTGCTTTAATAAATAATAAGGGTATTATAGTCCGAAGAATTTTTTTTCGACTAATAATGAAATCTCAAAAGAATATTTTCATACTTTTTTTAAAAGTATAATGATTTGTAATGTTTCAAAAATAATTTAAAGAATACTTCAAAGATTTGTTGTCGTTAGTTTAACTTAAGTGACAATCATATTTACTAATCGAAAATTAGAAAGTTTAATACAAATCGTCGTGCCTTCGTATTTTTAAAATAATTTTTATTTTATGTTTTTGTATTTGAAGGATTTTTTAAATTTTTTGTATGGTAATTTCTATGTGCACATTAAAAAGTCATGTGTTTAACGGCTTCTTCTCCTTACAGGAGGATGTGCGTTGTGGTGCAATGGATATCGGCTCGGAACGAGAAATCGGGGAGCCGAGTTCGAATTCCAGCTAAACCCATTGCATTCATTTACGTGCAAATACCCTTGGGAAAGGTATTAATCTGTCTATTCCTTCCAGTTATGGGTTAAATAACAGGACAGATTGGGTTCTATAGCCTTGGTCGGCAACCAGTCTACCGCAGAAAGCAATGGCAACCTACTGCGGGATAATCTTCTGCCCAGTCAGTCATGTCTCTTTCGAGACATGATCGCCCAAGCGTGTATCACGTATGGCACTTAACTGACTGACTCCTTACAGGAAAAAATGTACACTTATATCACTTGTGATTACCATACACTTATCTTGTATCTGTCAAGCTGTCTTCACGTTTCAAACACGGGGAAAAGGTCAGAAAGTTCAACGCTGTGTTTAAGAAATAGTTTTATTGTAAACTTCATGCTATAAATAAGTAATACTTGTGTAAATCATATTAATTTAACATTAAATTTGCTAATTTTTGAAAAATAATGTGTCACAGATGTATATTTTATTTTTGCAAGATTTTTAAAACCAAGAATTAACTTTTGTTTACAAGTGTGTCGATCTGTCAAATATGGCCGAAAATTTGAATTTTTTTTTTAATTCAAAGATTTAGTTTCCAGTAAGTATAGTTTATGTTTGAAATATACCAGAATATTTTGCTTACTGGAAATAGTAAATTTAATCATTTAGCTTTCAAATAAAACTAAAATAAGAGTTTCAAGAAAACGTTTTTATTTTAAAAAAATTCAGTTTAAAAATTAGTTATCGAAAATGAGTGGAGGTAACGAATAAAAAAAACATTTCTATATTATGTTTTGCATTTCTTTGTGCGTATTAGTAGTCGTAGCACAGCTCTCCATATCCTTTGTGACAACAACGTTTTCTCCTCCCCAACTTATCCAGTTTTTCTTTATTTATATTTGTCTACTACTTTGTGTACGATACTGCGCTGAAAAAAGAACAGTTTATATATTTCATATGTGGTTTTATAGAATGATACTAAAGATACCATCGACTGAGCACGTAAATAACAACGAGATGTTGGAGAGGATGGAAACGAGGGGAAAACTTATAATTAACATAAGGAAAGGATATAAGAGGTTTGTGGGACATGTTTTTTTTTTTTATAATATCATCCCGAGCAAGGCGGTAACGCCACTGATGTGCAGGGGGCTACGTAATAGTGAAAAGATTGGAAAAGAGAAAGCCGGAAACCACATCCTAAATAGGGAACAAGGGATGAGCCTCTTAACCTGTTCAATAGATGTGGGTGGAGTGTGAACCGGGTGATAGATAGATCTATCTACTCCAATTGAAAAAAAAAAAAAAGAAACCAAAGTGAGAAGATTGGAAAAGAGAAAAGCCGGAAACCACATATCCTAAACAGGGAACAAGGGATGAGTCTTTCTAACTCACTCAATAGACGGGTGGAGTAAACTGCGATAGATAGATCTATCTACTCCAATTGAAAAAAAAAGAAACCAAAGTGTAGAAGATTGAAAGAGGTGCTGGAAAACCACATCCTAGGGAACAAGAGCTCTACACCCGTTCAATAGACGTGGGTGGAGAACCGGGCGATAGATAGATCTATCTACTCCAATTGAAAAAAAAAAAGAAACCAAAGTGAGAAAAGATTGGAAAAGAGAAAAGCTGAAAACCACATCCTAAACAGGGAACAAGGGTTCACTCTTTTCCTTTATTATTTTATTTTTTTTTTTTCAATTGGAGTAGATAGACTAAACTATCGCCCGGTTCACACTCCACCCACATCTATTGAACAGGTGAAGAGGCTCATCCCTTGTTTCCTGTTTAGGATGCGGTTTCCGGTTTTCTCCTTTTCCAATCTTTTCACTCTTTTCCTTTATTATTTTATTTTTTTTTTTCAATTGGAGTAGATAGACTAAACTATCGCCCGGTTCACACTCCACCCACATCTATTGAACAGGTGAAGAGGCTCATCCCTTGTTTCCTGTTTAGGATGCGGTTTCCGGTTTTCTCTTTTCCAATCTTTTCACTCTTTTCCTTTATTATTTTATTTTTTTTTTTCAATTGGAGTAGATAGACTAAACTATCGCCCGGTTCACACTCCACCCACATCTATTGAACAGGTGAAGAGGCTCATCCCTTGTTTCCTGTTTAGGATGCGGTTTCCGGTTTTCTCTTTTCCAATCTTTTCACTCTTTTCCTTTATTATTTTATTTTTTTTTTTCAATTGGAGTAGATAGACTAAACTATCGCCCGGTTCACACTCCACCCACATCTATTGAACAGGTGAAGAGGCTCATCCCTTGTTTACTGTTTAGGATGCGGTTTCCGGTTTTCTCTTTTCCAATCTTTTCACTCTTTTCCTTTATTATTTTATTTTTTTTTTCAATTGGAGTAGATAGACTAAACTATCGCCCGGTTCACACTCCACCCACATCTATTGAACAGGTGAAGAGGCTCATCCCTTGTTTCCTGTTTAGGATGCGGTTTCCGGTTTTCTCTTTTCCAATCTTTTCACTCTTTTCCTTTATTATTTTATTTTTTTTTTCAATTGGAGTAGATAGACTAAACTATCGCCCGGTTCACACTCCACCCACATCTATTGAACAGGTGAAGAGGCTCATCCCTTGTTTCCTGTTTAGGATGCGGTTTCCGGTTTTCTCTTTTCCAATCTTTTCACTCTTTTCCTTTATTATTTTATTTTTTTTTTCAATTGGAGTAGATAGACTAAACTATCGCCCGGTTCACACTCCACCCACATCTATTGAACAGGTGAAGAGGCTCATCCCTTGTTTCCTGTTTAGGATGCGGTTTTCGGCTTTCTCTTTTTCATTCTTTTTACCCTTACGTAGCCCCCTGCGCATCAGTGGCGTTACTGCCTTGCTCGGGGTGATATGATTAAAAAAAAAAAAAAAAAAAAATAGGGAAGGAGGGCCTGGAGAATTTAATACTCACAGGGAGTAATGAGAAAGAGAGACAGGGGAATGCAACGCGAGACCTACTTGATAAACTTGAGAAAACGGATGGCAGAGTTAAGTTTGGGAGAGATATCAAATGGAAGAATTTTGAGAGAGACAAGACATAGAGCCAAGTGCAAATCCATGATCGTCTACGCCCTGAAAGGACACGGCGCACGAAGAAGAAATTCCTGTATTGATTGTTCAAAGATGTTACTCATAAAAATCACATCATCTAAACTTATTTATAAATGGAACTTTGTCTGTGTGTGTGTCCGTTACCAATAGACTCCGAAACGGCTGAACCGATTTTCTTGAAAATTTACACAGTTGTACTATAAGCGTCTGGGAGTGTTCTTAGCTAGGTTTTGTGTCGAGGCACCCCCGATAAATGTCGAAAATCGATAATCGAAAAAATCGGGTTATAGAAGGAGTGTTCCGATTTTAATCAAATTTGATACACTCATAGACAAAGACATAAGAAACGATATTCAGAAGTTTCAAGGTTGCAGTTCTTACAATAGTGCAGAAAATCGATAAGATATATATATATATATATATACATATAAAAGGCAAGATGTGTGTGTGTGTGTGTGTGTGTGTGTGTGTGTGTGTGTGTGTGTATTTATCTGTCTGTATGTCCTTTATATAAATCCACAATTTTTATCCGATTTTCACCAAACTTCACACAAATATTCTTTAGGCTGAGTCTGAGCTCCATGACCATGGATTAGTTTTAAAGCTTTCATTACACCCGAGCAACGCCGGGCTATACTGCTAGTTTGGAATAATTTCATATTTATAACTGTGAACTTACTGTAAAACTGAAGTTTTATTTACAAATACGTGTGACAAAATGCCGAACGGCTAGTTTAGCGTGAGAAAACTGGTGAAATTCTCTTCAATGTTAACTTGCAATGTCTTGCTTATTTTCTGGATCATTTTGATAAAATTTTGATCTAAACAAGATTTAATCTTTTCTCTTTGTAAAAATACAATTCTTTCTCTTGTGTTTGTGTTGATTGAATAAAAATACGAAATGAAATAAAATCACTAAATAAAATAAAAATACAAAATAAAATAAAAACTACGAAATAAAAATAAAATAAAAGTACAAAATAAAATCAACATAAAAATCTCCCAGTAGTCCTCTGACAGAAAAAACAATTTACGCATGTGCAAAAAGAGAGGCTTCCTGGCGCCAAAAATAAGCACTTTCTCTTTCTGTTGGACTTTGAGTAGTAAAGATGTGCCGACTGTTCGGGAAAGAATCAAAAAATAAAATCAGTGTCCAAACTGTCCCTCTAGTGTTTCTGTATATTTCTTTTTTTTCTTTGTCTATTTATTTCAGCGACGAAATCTATTCAACAAGTTTTGGATGTTTAGGTGAAAGCAGTAATAGCCATAACATCCATATGTTATTAATAGTTTTTTTTTTTTACAGGCCACTTCAAGGTCACTATTTTTGGTGATGACCACTTTTTCGAAAAAAATGTTTTGTTTTTCACATTTGGTGTGCGTGATATTGTTTTCTCTACAAATATAAAAGTAGTCTCATTTTAAAGAAAAAGGGTCACTTGCCAATGTGGTGTGTTTATAGTGTTTTAATTTGTCTTTCGCAAAAAAAAAAAAAAAAAAAATCCAAGTTAAGTGAATGAAATACCAAAGAAATTCAATTTTAAAAATTCCGAAATATATACCATTTTGTAGATAAATATCTCGTCTTTAATAATCTGTTGGTGTAAATTATTACATTCATAAATCAAGGAGCATCGCAAATTCCGAAATATACACCATTTTGTCGCTAAATATCTCATCTTTAATAATCTGTTAGTGTCATATTATTACATTTATAAATCAAGGAGTACCGCGAAAAAAAGTGGTCATACCTCCACATGTCGAGATTTAAAACTCCAGACACAGTGACGAAGTAAACATGAAGATATAGAGAGAGGATTAATGTTTATTTAACTCACCATGTGTCAGACATAACTGAACTCCCTACAACTTAGGATTATTCGCTATCATCAGAAGATTATCAGCAGGTGGATTTGTAGAAGAATAAATGTATACCTTTTTGTATGTTTAAATAAAAATTTATTAATGGGAAAGAATAACATGAATTGGTAGAAGTTAATGTTCATTGAGAACCAGTATTAAGGAGTTAAGGGTATCAAGAGTTCATAGTAGCCCTTGCAAGAGTGAGTTTATGCGTACGTAGGCAGGAACGTATGTATGTTTGTATGAGCGTTTATTGTTGGGTAGGATTGTCTTTGAAGTTATCGCTCAGGATGAAGGGTGAAAAGGAAAGAGATGAGAGGTGAGAGAGACAATAACAGCGATCGCTTGACGTTTGTCAAGGGACGTGTTAATTACACTCGTCTCATTTCTCTCTGAAGACAGCCGATTTTACTCCGTCTTTTATATCGTTTGTAGGTCATTTGGGAATTCACTCCCGGATGTGATTCTGGCCTTTCTATTTTGTTTTTAGACGTTTTCTAGTTTTCTATTGGCCGAAAAACATTTCGCATCAAGGTGTGCAATTTCGCAAATTTTGTGTGTGCTAAGCAAAGGTTTTGTAAATTCAAGTAAATTCGTTTATTTCTAATGAGTCAGTGTTTAGCATTTGAATTTTTAAATCTAGAACTTAAAAGAATTTAAACTCACCTAAGAACTGCGATGTATCTATCCATTGTGAAACAAGGTGTTTGTTGAAATTTTTGTTCGCTTATTTTGTCATTTCAGTTTGGTAGTGCGCATGTGATCGAATTTTGGCAGAATTTTTGTCGATTTTTCTTCATTTACTGATACTTCCGGCGATGTACTTCCGGGAATTAAAGTAATGCGCTATTGTATTTCTACGCTTATTGCTCTCAAAACAGGAAGTACATCGCTTACGTAGAACGACAATCTGCAGTTAATTACATGACTTCGTGAGAGTTACGGGAGAGAAAATGTGCAAGATATAGTTCGTTTTTTTTATGGACTTTCAAATCACAAAAGGTCGGTTTCTTCAATAATTAACACTTGATTTGAGTTCAGCATATACATTTGCACAGAAATAATGCTATTTTGGATAAATTTGAAGGGGTAAAAAAGCCGTCGGCACATAAAACGAACATTTACAAATTTTAGTTGAGGCCAGTCACGTGTGCGCCGATAAAAAAATATTAGATCACATTTCACAATTAGCCTTTTCAACAAAACATATTTTTTACTTTTAATAGTAGCAAGTAAAAAAACTGTGACTTGAATACATAAATTTTATTATTTTATTCATCAGAAAAAGAAAACATGTAAAAACAAATGCAATTAATTAGTTATTTCAAAATTCAAATAAAATGAATATTCGTTTGTTCGTCATTCTGCAAAAATTAATTAATATTTTACTTTCTCATTGGAAAAGCCTCGAAAAATACTGAAAGAAATTCGATACATTTTTACACGAGGAACAAAATCATTTCCGACACCGTCTAACTGGCATTCTTCTTTATTTATCGACATATTTTCACGTTTAAATCACTTTTCTGTCTTTTTTTATGATTTCTTTAAGTTATTTTTATGAAATACAAATGCAGACAACATTTGGAAAAATCGTAAATTCGGTGGAAACTGATTATTATGAACTGAACAAACAACAAAAGAGAAATTGTGTTGAGTGAGAAAAATGTTAACAAATCACCAAAAAAAGTCGACAAAAAAACTTTTTCTAATTTTGTTTTCTTTTCTTTCCTTATCATTTAAATTCCATTTTTTTTTTTAAAGGTAAGTTGAAAAATATTATAAATGTTGACGTTTCAAAATGTTTGCCTATAAAGGTTATTTACTTGATTTAACTTTGTTATTTAAAAAAAAAAGATCTTCATTCTTCTTGATTTTTGAATACAACCGGTTTTTTTTTGATAGATTTTTTTAGGTATAGCCAAGACCGCACTATTAGTACGGTCTTAGTTTAGCACCCAAACTTTTAGATGCCAAATACTGAATTACCTCTGAATTGCTTTTTTATTTCATTTTCTAAACGCACAAATTTTTTCTCAAAAAATATTAATATTTATAATAAATAAATTGTTAAATGTTCATTTTAGGTGCCGACGGCTTTCCCCCTTCAAATTTAACCAAAATAGCATTATTTCTGTGCAAATGTATATGCTGAACTCAAATCAACAATTAGCTATTGAAGAAACTTACCTTTTTTTTGCTTTGAAAGTCCATAAAAAAAACGAACTATATCTCGCACTTTTTCTCTCCCGTAACTCACGAAGTCATGTAATTAACTGCAGAATGATGTTCTACGTAGGCAGCAATTTTCTTTTGAATTTTCGTCGATTTTCTTCCTTTACTGAAACTTCCGGCGATGTACTTCCTGTAATGAAAGCAATAAGCGTAGAAATACAATAGCGCATTACTTTCATTACCAGAAGTACATCGCCGGAAGTATCAGGAAATGAAGAAAAATCGACCAAAAACCTGCCAAAATTCATTCACATCTGCAGTACGTCATTCTGCAGTTAATTACATGACTTCATGAGAGTTACGGGAGAGAAAAAGTGCGAGATATAGTTTGTTTTTTTATGGACATTTAGATAAAAAAAAAGGTAAGTTTCTTCAATAGCTAACAGTTGATTTCAGTTCAGCATTTACATTTGCACAGAGATAATGCTATTTTGGATAAATTTGAAGGGGGAAAGCATCGGGACTTTCAACGAAAATTTACCTATAAATTTAATATTTATTATCCAAAATAAAAAAAAGATAAAATACACACACAGAAAAAATAAAAATAATTCAAAATGCAACATAGAATGTAAAAAAAGTAAAAACAAACTCTTCCATAAATTTTAAAGGCTAATTTTATATACATCCAAATTAATTTGAGAAAAATAGCTTGTCAAAAATATGAAAATAAAATTTAACTAATAATACTAGTTAGAACATTTCGTTTTAATAAACTATAATTTTTTTTGTAAAGACAAAATTACTATTTCAAAAAGTCATTAATAGTTACAAAATGAGTCATTAGCTATAATGCAGATTAAACTTGTTTTAAACATTTGGAAAACTAATGAGTATTATTTATAACTGATAAAATAAAGAACAAATATGAAACTTGTCAATCTAACATGTTTCACTTTTATTAAAGCTTCATCAGAGTTTAAGATATGGAGGAACAAAAGTGATGAAAATGTATGTTTATGACTAACATTGAAATCTTAAGGAGTTGGATTACAACAAGCTGTTTTAGGGAATTACTAATTATATGAAAATTAAAAGTTAAATCAATTATATAAATTATTAAAATTTTATAATCAGTTCTCTGTAAAAGAGAATTTTTTAAAAAATTTTTAATCTGTCTCTATATAAAATTTTAGTACTTCTGTTAGTCTGTCCATCCGCCTCATCCTATAAAATAACCATACATTAACCAATCAAAATCAAATTTTAGGGAAACTAGAACTTTTGTCATTTTATAAATAATACACTTTCTTTTTTCAATAAAACTGACACTGTTATGAACCTTTAATAAAAAAGAAAAATACACATTGACTTTGTGATATGAATTTCAAATTACTAGAATTTTTTGCAACATGCTGACACTTGTTGAAATCCTCACAGTATTTTAGTATTGTCAATATTATTGCTAATATGTTTCTTTGAGATTTACAAACTGTATTTTTTTTCAATTTCACGAACAAGTCGATGAAAAGCTGATTTGTTTTGGAAAAAACCTAATTTTATGATTTAATAATTTCTTTAATTTTATAGGACTTAATCGTAAACAATATTTTTTCAGCAAATTGTTAGGATTTCTTACACTTGAGCATGCAACATAAAACTGGCCATGAATAAATATTTCTTTCTAGAACTAAGGTCCAGTTTTTTAAGCATTTGTGATTTGTTGCTAATTCTCATAAACTAGTTGACAATGACTTCAATAATACTAAATATTGCAAAAGAAAAAACTTTTAAGAAAATTAATTTTTTCCCAATGAAGAATAATTTGTTAGGATTTCTTACTCTTGAGCATGTAACATACAACGAGCTATGGATAAATATTTCTTCTGGGGCTAATGTCAAATTTTTTTTAAGCATTTGGCTCCTCGTGATTTATTTATAGTTCTCACAAACAGACGGTTACCATGGATTGAACATGTGAGCAATGACAAGGTTTTGGAGAGGATGAATACATAAAAGTAACTTATAGTTAACATCAGGAAGAGGCAGCTAAAGTTTATTGGACAGGTAATGAGGATGTAGGGATTGGAGAATCTAATATCCACAGGACAGAGGGGAATGAGAGGCAAGGGAAAGCAACATGTGACAAATTTCATGGGCACAAGCAAGTGGGTGATAGAACAGGGTTTGTGAGAAATACCAAAAGAAATGGTATTAAGGACTACAAAGGATAGGATACGGGGGTGGGGTACCATGACCGCTTCCATCCTGAAGGGACATGGTACATAAAAGAAGAAAAATGGAATTGCATAAGCAAGCTAAAATTACAGAGCACTGCTTATATATTAAAACTCATGAATTTATATCGATTTATACTCGTATAATTCCAGTGGTGCAGTGGATATCAGCTCGGAACGAGAAATCAGGGAGCCGAGTTGAAATTCCAGTTGAATTCCTTGCATTCAATTATGCACAAATACCCCTGAGAAAGGTATTACTCTGTCTCTTCCTTCCAGTTATGGGTTCAATAACAGGACAGATTGGGTTCTATAGCCTTGGCTGGCAACCAATATACTGCAGAAAGCAATGGCAACCTACTGCAGAATAATCAACTGCCCAGTCATTCATGTCTCTTTCGAAACATGATTGCCCAAGTGTGTATCATGTATGGCATTTAACTGACTGACTGACGGCAAACTGAAAAGTAACAAAGTGGATTTGTTTTTGTTTTTTATATGAAAAGTATCAAATTTTTTAAAAAGCCTCTTTTCTGTTTAATTAGCTTTAAGTAATGTGTCTTTCACACTATATCAGAATACAAAAAAAATTTTTTTCAGCATTTATAAATTTATTCAGTATAAAAGTCTCTGGGTAGTTTATATGAAACTGGTCTATAAAGAAATGCCTGTTTTTTTTTTAAATACTGGTAGGTATATTAGTAGAAGTACAGTCAGTTAAATGCCATACATAATACACGCTTAGGTGATCATGTTTCGAAAGAGACATAACTGACTGGGCAGAAGATTATCCCACAGTAGGTTGCCATTGCTTTCTATGGTAGACTGGTTGCCAGCCAAGGTTATAAAACCCAATCTATCTTGTTATTTAACCCATAACTGGTGGGAAGAGATGGATTAATACCTTTCCCAAGGGTATTTGCACATAAGTGAATGCAATGAATTCAACTGGAATTTGAACTCGGTTCCTCAATTTCTTGTTCCAAGCCAATATCCACTGCACCACAACGCACATACAAAGCTTTAAAAAAATACATATCCTGGTCCTCAACATAGTAACCTACATTCTCAATTTGGGACATTCCTCCTTTGAATGAGAGCATGTATAGTGAGAATAGGTGGAAGCATCTTGACTTCTTTTTAAGCCATGTGTGAGTTGCTTCTTTTATAGCATCATCATGATGGAAAACTGCTGTCCTCTTTCAGGAGTCAAACTAGAGAGAAATCTGAGGCTACTAACTCAGTAGGATGGATTAGAAAAAGTTTTCTTCCCTCAGTAGCAGGTGGCCTGTCTCTAACAGTGTCTAACCCTGCCAAAAATGAAATACTTTCAAGTTTTGTGAGCCTGAATGAGATAAGTTTTTTTAAAAATTAAATTGCCTTTTATCTCTTACATGAAAACTATTGATGCCACTTCTCAAAACAAAGTTAAGAAAATTTTTTCTGACTGATACTATTAATTAATATTCTTGATAATGGCTAATAGTCATTAAAGTACTCAAATAAAAACATCATGAACTTTTGACAGTTTCTTCATAAACATGATCTGAATGTTTGATAAATTATATGAAACTTTGTAAAATGTCATACAAATTAAATCTACATCTTGTCACTCTATTTAAACATGTTATATATATATGTGTGTGTGTGTGTGTGTGTGTGTGTCCATCTGCATTGTTCATTGAAAAATACTGACACCAATTCTATAAACAAGTTTTACATCAGAGAGAATGATGAATCTTGGGTAAAGATTTGGTTAAACTAAAATGAGCATTTTTATCAGAAAATGTTGAAAATAAATAGATACTGCAAATTTTGTATTGCTGTCAGTATCGTTACATTAAGTTAAAATAAGAAAAATGAAAAGTTTATAGTTTAGACGAGTAACTGCTGTTTGTTTTGTTGATGCTGACTTTGCCTTTTATATTTTTATCTTAAAAAAAATAATAGTTTCACATCAATTAAATCCTGGGAATAAATTATCTAAAATGTTGTCACTGTACATGAATTTAAAAATGAATTATTGTGAATTTATTGTAACATAAAATTATGTTTTTTTCACAGTTGTTCCACCATCAGGAAATTAATTTCTGCTTTGTCCTTTCATGAACACAATTCAAGAACATTGTGCATCTTTATAAATTAAATTTTCATATCTGACCAAATGGTATAAAAAAATTTATGGATGCTAAATTTTTAAATTCTTCATGTTGAAAACCTTTGAGTGAAGACAGAATTGAGAAAAAACTTATTTTAATAAATCAGCCATTTTACAAAATTCGTTTTTAAAAAAAATAATTTGTGCTGGTGTGAGACAATAATCTAAATTTGTGGATCAGCCTTGCATTTCAGAATTTAATTTCTAACTGAAAGGAAATCATTTTCTTTCAAAATATAAAACTTTTCAAACAATTCTTATTTGAAAAGACTTTTCTAATGGAAATAAAGATTTCTTTAGGTTCATGTCTGAGAAGTTCACCACTTTAACTTCACTTTTAAACACAGACGAAATAAACATTTGGTTATCACATGTATAATTTGACCTTTAAAATTCAAACCTAAGTAGTTTCTGGTGAGAAACAATATTCTTGCTTGTGCAGGCTTCCACTTGGAAAGATGCAGACGCACACATATGAAGAATCATCTTCATCACAAGCATGTGAATCTGTATTTACACAAGATGCAGAATTTAAAAAATATATTGGAATACATACTGAAGAGAAACCATATTCTTGTAAAGTTTGTAAAACTTTATTTTCAGAAAAGTCACATGTAAATATCCACATGCGTTTACACACTGGAGAAAGACCATATTGTTGTGATGTGTGTGGATCTGCATTTTCAAAGAATTCATCTTTAAAAAGACATATACAGTCACACACGGGGGAGAAACCATATTCTTGTGATGTGTGTGACTCAAAATTTTCCAGGTCTTCAACTTTAAAAACTCACATGCTGGTACATACTGGAGAAAAGCCTTTCTCATGTGAAGTTTGTGGATTGAAACTTTCTACCCGATCACATTTAAAAGTACACATGCGAACACATACTGGAGAGAAACCATATTCATGTAATCTGTGCAGAGCTGTGTTTTCACTAAATTCAAGCTTAAAAATACACATGCGAACACACACTGGAGAGACACCTTATTCTTGTGAAGTGTGTTCTGCTGCTTTTTCACAGAGTTCAAATTTAAAAATGCACATGTTAACACATACTGGAGAAAAACCATTTTCATGCGAAGTGTGTGGATCAAAATTTTACACAAGTTCTGATTTGAAAGTTCACATGCGAATACATACTGGAGAAAGACCATATTCGTGCAAAGTATGCGGATCAGCTTTTTCACAAAATGCATCTTTAAAAAGGCATATGCAGATGCACACTGCAGAGAAACCATATCCTTGTGAAGTGTGTG
Organism: Ascarosepion bandense; assembly: GCA_037127315.1. NCBI lineage: Eukaryota > Metazoa > Mollusca > Cephalopoda > Sepiida > Sepiidae > Ascarosepion > Ascarosepion bandense. The sequence goes on from JBBBDQ010001041.1 coordinate 117,650, forward strand.
ATTTAAAATTTTCCAGGATTTCAGCTTTAAAAATTCACATGCAATATCATGCTGGCAAAAAGCCTTTCTCATGTGATGTGTGTGATTCTAAGTTTTCTTCTCGAGCTGATGTGCAAGTGCACATGCGAATACACACCGGAGAAAGACCATATTCTTGTGAAATCTGTGGATATGCATTTTCACAGAATGCATCTTTAAAAAGACATATGCAGACACATACAGGAGAGAAACCATATTCTTGTGAAGTGTGCGGTTTAAAATTTTCTAGGAGTTATACTCTAAAAACTCACATACAAACACATACTGGAGAAAAACCTTTTTCATGTGACCTCTGTGACTCTAAATTTTCTTCAAGATATAATTTGAAAGTGCATACACGAACACACTATAAAGAAGCTGTATTCTTGTAATACATATGAATTTACATTTTTCAGCAAATCTTTAAAAAATGGAAGGAAATTGTCCCTGTGTTGTATTTTCAAGAATTTCTTCACACCCAAACTGAAAAACTACCTACCCCTAACAAATTGTGTCTATCCAATTTGAAATTTACATGCAAATATGAAATGAATAAACTTAAAGTCCATATTGGAGGTACAAAATTTAATCAATGCTTTAAAACTGATGTATTGAAGACCGAAACATAAGAAATCTGAGAAAAGATAATACAGCCACAATAAATAAAAATATATTTATTACATAATATACACATGTGGCCCAAGGCTGGTCAGTGCTGTCCTATATCTAGCTAACTAGATTCATGACCCAAACACTCAATACAATTGCTCATTCACCACAAGAATACATCTATCATCTATCAATCCTACACTCACCACAATATCTCATTTTCACAGGTAAACCTAAGAAAAGAGCAAAAAAAGCATAAATTAATTTTTTTGTCAAATATATGTAGAAATCTGATATGAAAATATATAGGAGAGAAGATGAAACACAAAACAAATTAAAATGTAACAAAAATTCAAACTGAAAATAAGATATATTAGTAATACCCGTCCATCCCACAAAAATAAGTGCGACTGCTGTATACTGCTAATAAGCTAAATCAAGAAGCATACTAATTTAGTGAGTGGGAAAGGATACAATAATTGCTGGAAGGGAAAAATTAAAAACTTAAGCAATCAAGATAAAAAGGCAAAAAGTGGGGGTAAGCCAAAAACAAACTGGGGAAGTTAGGAATCTCGATATGGATTATAACAAAAGAAAACACCAGGAACAGGCTAGGGACAACACTCATCATATTAACTAGGTAAAAAAACATAGTCTATCTTAACCAGAGGAGGGTTTGCAGGAAATTGTCCCATTGTGTCAAAAGAAATTTTAAAAAGGAAATCAAAACTGTCCCCATTCACGTGAACCAGGCTTGCTACATTTACCCATCTTTTACTGAAATCTGTTGATATATGCTTTCTATTCAATCTGATCTTCATCCTGAAAAGATGCCCAAAGAATCTCATCTGATCCGAATAAGAATAGTACTCATACCATAACATTCCCTCGATCTGCAATGTCCAAGTCACCATTTGAATTATGACAAGCAATATGAGAAACAATAGAAATGTAGTCAAGAAAAACAAGAAAAAATATTCGAAACAGTGTTTCTGTTTTTGTTCTCTCATCAAAGGTCAGTTCAGGAAATAACTAAATGAATAAAAGAAAGTGGGTGGGTCTCCTGTTTTTGTTTTTCATATCATTTGTGGCTGTATTTTCTTTTGTTTAATTTCCTCTTCTTCCTTTTTTAATATGCCAGTTTTTATAACATTTATAAAATTTGTCTATACTTCTGATATGAAGTAGTATTTACATTGTTTGGACTATTGTCCTCATCTTCATTGCCATGTTTATGGTGTTTCAGCTTTTGTACACTCCAGCCTTCTTCAGGTGCTAGGAATTTCGAACTGAACACTTAAATACGATCAACTGAGGTATAAAATTCTCATTCTATGTGTGATGCCACTTCTGGTGGTCATGTAATTATCTCCCTTTAACTTAAATCTCAAAGTTCTTTGTTCACTACTGCTGTAGCCTGATATTGAACTCACAACACTGGGTCAAGTCACTAGAACTAACCAATGTCTATATCCACTGGGCCATTTCTTGTGAAATGTGTATATCTGTTTTTATGTTTTTGCTTGTTCTTATTGAGTTTAGCATTTAAAAAATCCATTTTTGATGTGTGTGGTCCTGCATTTAAAATATGGATTTTGTATTGAGATCTTATTTAAATATTGTGCACAAAAACAAATCTTCAAAATGGCTTTAAAGTTGTCTTTCCATGCATTGGAAAAGATACATAAGGCCTGTCCAAAATGTTTGCATCCATGTTTTAAAATGAGCAGCACATTCATGGTAGCCAAACAGAGGAGATCTTACTGTGCATGCATGAACATAAACTCACTCATAGCCTTTCTCAGTTAGGACTGAGATGTTCTTCAATATGTCACATTTATAATGATTTGTTGTTAATCAATTCGACAAAGAAATAAACTTGAACCAAAATTGACCACCTTCTCAGCTTTGCTATTAAAAATGCCCATGGATATATAAAAATATACAATATATTTTTATTCTTTTCTTCAGTGTTTAGGTTTGTGTGTAGTAGAGTTTGGTTCAAGGTAGGCACACCTGTACATGAAGTACAGTTGGCTGCTGTGTTTGTTTACTCTTCTCTCCTGTCTCTAATTTGAACTGACTTAACTGTCTCTCTGATCTATTTAATAGGCAAGCCTTGCTTGATACATGGCACTTCCGTCCCACATTTTATTTATATTTTGAGTGCTTATTTCCTTGACCTCGACCTCTGTATGTCAAAACAAAACAGAGCCTGCACCTGAGTCCTCACACTCACTGACATTTTCAAACAATATCTATTTTCTTTTAAATCTCACCGGCCTTGCATCATTCAATGTGAATACATTTCTGGGTGAGATTTTATACTGCAGAATATATAACAGATTGAGCCAGTAAATTCGTTACATCTGATGATGTTTTACCAAAAGACTGTAGTCCTGGGTATGATGATAAACTACATCTGGCAGCCAGGTCTCTGATTGGGAGATTGGATGTTTTCAAGAGTGTGGAATCACTTCTAATTGCTGCTGTTCTCATGTCCACCCTGGCCTGGGATGTTAAGGTCCCAGCTATGGGAAAATAGTGAAACCCTCAAACAAAAACAAAACACTATGAAAGCATAAAAATACATTTTTATATAAAAGAATTACCAAAAATACATATAGTAAAATGACCAACATACAATTTTAAAGCAAAATGACCAGCAATACATTTTATATTAAGATATACCAACCATATATTTTATAGCAAAATGACCAATAATACATTTGTAGTTGAAGGTGTACAGTTTTGTTCAATATATATTTAGTTGAAGCCATGAAAATGTGTTCAATATATTTTGGTACTAAATAACTTATAGAGGTTGATATGCCAGTAAACAAAATCATCCAATCAGCAGCCCAAAGACTTGTTTACATTACCTAATTAAAACATTCGGCAGAAAATTTCTTTTCTGTTGGTTCCATCCACCTACCAAAAGCAATCATCTTTAATTTTAACATATGGAAGCCTAAAAAGGATTTTTTTTACCAAAATCTCTTACTCTGTTTAAATGAGGATATTGTTGTATTTAAATATTGGGTATGGAACAGAATCTTCAAAATTTTGGTTTTAACATTGTCTTATAAGCATTAACAGAGACATATCTGTTTGTTCATTATATATCCAACTGTTTTTAATATCTCAGCTACTGGCGGTGAAGTCTTGATGTAACTTAACAACCAAACAAAGGGGACCTTACCGTACATATTTGAACAAACATGACTAGAGTTGCTTAGGTAGCAGTAAGTTTGGGCACTACTAAAATTGACTGGTTCACCTACTAAAAGCAGACATCCATAATTTTAAAGTATGGAAACCTGAAAAGAAATTTTTTCACCCAAATTTCTTACTCTGTTTAAATGTGGACATTGTCTTATTTAAATATTGTGTATGTAACAGAATCTCAAAAATGTTTGTTTTTTTAAATTAAAGCATTGAAGAAGACATAACTGTTTGTTCATAATATTTCCGGCCATTTTGAATATCTCAACTAGGGGTCGTAAAGCCTTGATATAGTGTAACAGCCAAACAGAGGGGACCATACCCTACATATATGAACAAACACAGCTGAAATTAATTAGCAGTGAGTTTGGGGACTACTAAAATTGACTATTCCACTCATAAAAAATAAAGAAAAGTTTTTCTTTAACAGTTTTTTTAGTTTAGCATTCATTAGACTTTCCTCAAGCCAATTGATGTGCTTTTATCATTTTTAAGGGGAAGATTCTGTCTATATTAGAAATGCAGTGTCAAATCGATTTCTGACATTTTTATATATTAATGTCAAGTTTGAAACTGTGTTTACATCATTGATAAATGTCAATTATTATGAGTTGGAAAACAAACATCATCAGTAGTATTCAGTTATTAAAGGTAAAATTATTCCCCACAAAAAATTTTCATATTAATGGACCAGTAAATTTAAGTAGTGCTGTAAGTTTGCATAATGTATACCAGATGTTATTCCTTGACAAAGGACAACCTGTGATCTGCTTAGTTTTGAATTCAGAGTTGTTGTTCTTCTAAACTGGTTACCAACCATGGCTAAAAATCCCAATCCCTCTTGCTATTTAACCCATAGCTGGAGAGAGAAAAGATGGATTCATAATTTTCCTAATGATATTTGAATGTAAGTGGATGCAACAGACTCTACTGGAATTCAAACTCTCCAGTTTCTCATCCTGTACCTCTATTCATTAAACTATGCAACCTCAAAATATTAAGCAAATTTTATGTGAAGAAAGAAAAGCTTTAATTCTTGTTTCATGTATATCTAATAAAAATATTTCATCATGTTTCTCATTTATACAGATCTATCAAAACATCTGAACTGCTTCAATGTCACCATAGTTTATTTGCATATTAAATGAAAGCATGGTCTGACTTATCACCTAATTTCCTCTCCCACCCCAAATAACTACAGTTCCTCTTGTGTCTTTACTTTTTTTTTTTTTACTTGTGGTAGCTAAAAGAACTTATCAATTAAAACTCTCAGCAGAGAGTTATTTTTTTTTTTAGTTCTCTACACCTACTAAAAGCAAACATCCATAACTTTGAAGTATGGAAGCTTTAAAACATAATTTTTTTTACCTGACTTTAAAAATGAAACACTCTTATTCTGACTCACAAACCTTCAAAATGGCTTTAAAGTTGTCTTTCCATGCATTGGAAAAGATACATGAGGCCTATCCAAAAGATACATGAGGCCTGAGAAGGCAAATGAAAACCACAATCTTTCAGTTCAATTTTTTATGAAAAATTTAATCTGGTGAAAACAAGCAAAAATCTTCCAAATCCTCTAAAAGCAAACATCCATAACTTTGAAGTATGGAAGCTTTAAAACATATTTTTTTTACCTGACTTTAAAAATGAAACACTCTTATTCTGACTCACAAACCTTCAAAATGGCTTTAAAGTTGTCTTTCCATGCATTGGAAAAGATACATGAGGCCTGTCCAAAGATACATGAGGCCTATCCAAAAGATACATGAGGCCTGAGAAGGCAAATGAAAACCACAATCTTTCAGTTCAATTTTTTATGAAAAATTTAATCTGGTGAAAACAAGCAAAAATCTTCCAACTCCTCTGCTATTTTTTATGTATTTAGCCTTTATTCATTCCAAAACCTGTGCAAGGCACATAAAAGCTTAAATATTTTATTAGAAACAAGTGTACTGAACTGTTATGTAATGTCTATCTTCTTGTATGATGAATACTGGATAACTTCCTCAGATGAAGAGAGAACTGAAGGCAATAGAAATATGGCTCTACAGAAGGATGCTGAGAATTCCACTGATAGAGCACATAAGTAAGGAAAAAAATCTTAATGAAAATAGAAACAAAAAGGACACTTTTTGTCCTTTGAATCAGAAAGAGCTGAAATTTCTTGGAAAAATAATGAGGTAAGAGTATTTCACACTCACAGGTACATTAAAAAAAATGTGACAGTTTTGTACCTAATGAGCTTTTGTGAATGGATGGTGTCACAGTGGGCTTGACAAATTGATAAATATTGCTAAAGGATAAGAAGGTGTGGAGAGCTATGACCACCCATGTCTTAAGGAGACATGACATATAGAATAAGAAGATCTAGAAACCGAGTAAAGAAAATATCAAGAAATTGGCACATTAAAAAAAAACTTGATTTCCTAATGACTACAGTCAGGACCTCATCTCCAAACTTAGGTACCATTACGTACTATTTGGATGTACATTGGATGAAATTCTTACAATTGATGTTTACAACCAATTTTGTGCCTGAAATAAAAACATTTCATTTTTTAATTTGTCTTGTCATGATTGGGAGTTGTAACCTAAATCAGTTTATTGAATATATTCATCTTTGTACCAAACAAATGTTGCTTTTCAGAAATTTTTTTTATTTTTTTAACCATTTCAGCCCAAGCAAGACAAGACTGCTACTAGTTCCCAGAGGTTACAGTGATAAAAAAGACTGGGTACAGTGGGAATTCAAGAAAGGATAAAAGATGAATGAGATTTCAGATAGAAGATGGAAATTGATGTTGCATTTACATTTTTTTAATCATTTCAAGGCAGAACAGTTGCTAGTTCCCAGAGGTTACAGTGATAGAAAAGACTGGGTACAGTGGGAATTCAAGAAAGGATAAAAGATGAATGAGATTCAAGAAGATAGAAGATGGCAACTGATATTGTATTTGAATTTTTGAAGATTATAGCTATCAGAGAAACAAGTAAATAGAAGGGAGTTCCACAGGTGGGAAGTGCAAGGAAAGAAGCTGTTTTACTGTTAACCCTAACCCTAACCCCTTTATCCTCTGAGTCGCTACCCATTACACCACTGTGCCACCATCTTCCATCAACATTGCTGATATTAACCTCCAAGAGAGTAAATCATAATGTTTTCCATTGAAAATTAATTATTTCAATTTAATTGCTGTTTGCTGCTAGGAAAATTGGTTCATGTTGTAGAATAGCTGATACCCCTGTAGCACTCTCAATGTTGGAATGGCTCATGGTCTGAAATGGTCTATTTAAGTAAAGAATAGTCTTATTTGAGGCATAATATTCAAGTGTCATTTGAGTAATATTCTGACTGATTATTTCAGTGACTATTGTGATCTAAACCCCCCTCTCTGTGTTATAAGTTCCGTCTTTTCTGTTATTGTATTGTTTCGAGTACATCTGTTTAGCATCAGATATTGTGCAGCACACTTTCTCTGTGTATTGTATCCACCACGGTGATAGAATAGTTCACTGTGTTGTGCAAGACAATTTATCTTACCAGAATCTATCTTACACATTTATAAGTCTACCATTCATCCTTGCTTTGAATATTGCTGCCACGTCAAGTCTGGTGCTTTTGCTATGTAATTAGAGATTCTTGATAAAATACAAAGAAGAATCTGCAATATCATTGGTCCTGACATGGCACCTTGGCTTCAGTCACTTTTCTACACCTTAACATATCTGCATCTTATGCTATTTACATTGTTCAGATCATTGTCCTCATCGTTTTCGCCATGTTTATGATGTTTTGGCCATTGTACTCTCTGGCCTTCTTCAGGTACTAAGTATTAAGGACACGTGGCCCAGTGTATACAGACATTGGTTAGTTTCAGTGACTTGATCCAAAGAGTTTTGTGTTAAAAACCTGGGTACAGCAATGGTGAACAAATAACTTAGAGAGTTGAGAAAGGGAGATAACTACATGGCTACTAGACGTAGCATCATATATAGAATGAGAATGACATACCCTGTGATTGTAGTAAAGGGTTCAGTTTGAAATTTCTAGCATCTAAAGAAGGCCGGTGCATACAACAGCCAGAACATGTGAACATGGCAGAAAAGATTGAGGACAATAGTCTGAACAATGTGAATAGTGTAAATACTACCTCAACTCAGAAGTATAGACAAATATCTGCGTCTTTTCTATAATCATTTTCCTAATAATTGTCTTGATAAAATTTCCTCTTTTGTATCTTTATGAATTTAAGCAGCTTAGTAAAGTGACAACTACACTACCAGCCATAATTATTAGGCCACTCCAGTTTAAAAAAAAAAAATGATGTATTTCATACTATTTTTAATATTTATTGCAAGGGGATAATTCTAAATGAAAATAGAATGGTTCTTTTATTATTACTTTGCAAAATTTTACAAGGCCAGCCAATAAGAAGAGACTAGCATGGGGAAGAGAGCACAAAAACTGTACACCAGAACAGTTAATTTAATGTGCATTTTATTGTGCAGTATTAGCAAAAGAACCATTCTATTTTTATTTAGAAATTTATCATTTCTTTTAAAAAACTTGGGTGGCCTAATAATTATGGCCGGTAGTGTAGGTCTTATCAGTTTACTGTTAAGATTTTCAGATCTGACCATGAGTTCTATGCTAACAGTTTCTTCTAGAGTGTGGATCTCTCTGCTGAATTTTCTGTCAGTTACAATTTTCAAAATTGAAATGCAACATATATAATCCTCTTCTTGTTCTTGTCCCCTTAAAAAAATGAATTTCCAATACCTAGGCTTTTTTGTGAAAAATAAAACTTTTTGTTTTTTCTGGGAGTTAATGGGAGATGTGAAAATGTCTACTTTCTTATCCAAAATATCAAAAAGGGCAAACAACAACATCTTGAAACTTCCATGCAACATTTAAAAGGTACAAATCTAAACTTATTTATAAATGGAACTTTGTTTCTCTGTGTGTGTGTGTGTATCCGTTACCTATAGACTCCGAAATGGCTGAACCAATTTTCTTGAAAATTTACACAGGTGTACTATAAGCATCTGCGAGTGTTCTTAGTTAGGTTTTGTGTCAAGGTCAGTTAAGTGCCATACGTGATACATGCTTGGGCAATCATGTCTTGAAAGAGACTTGACTGACTGGGCAGAAGATTATCCCGCAGTAGTTTGCCATTGCTTTGTGCGGTAGACTGGTTGCTCAACAAGGCTATAGAACCCAATCTGTCCTACTATTTGATCCATAACTGGAAGGAATAGACGGATTAATACCTTTCCCAAGGGTATTTGCTGCGCATAAGTGAATACAATGGATTCCGAGCCAATATCCACTGCACCACAACGCACATCCCCTGATAAATATCGAAAATCGATAATAAAAAAAATCGTGTTATAGAAGGAGTGGTCCAATTTTAATCAAATTTGATACACTCATAAACAAAGACATAAGTAACGATATTCAGAAGTTTCAAGGTTGCAGTTATTACAATAGTGCAGAAAATTTGATATCAATACCAGGAAATCAAAATTTGACTTACATCCATTTTTCTTTCAGACTACAGTTTCGCTTTAATTGGAAACAACTATTGCTTTTTAGTCTTTTGTGCCAACGTCCAAAGAGTCTGAGCTCCAGGACCATGGATTAGTTTTAAAGCTTTCATTACACCCGAGCAACGCCGGGCTATACTGCTAGTATTTATTAAACTGATACAAAACAATGTCACAAAATACAAATTTTACAAAGATGACTTGCAAAAAAATTTTATTGCATGCACCTTTATGAACAAGATTAGCATAACAAAATTCTAGAAATAACTGGCTTTGAAAAAGATTAAGACTACAATCTTTTTTCAAATCATGAAAGAAAAAACATGGAGAAATGATGTGAAAACTGTTTAAATTTAAGAAAAAATTGCTCTTAGAAAAAGGAAGGTGCATCCACTTAATATATAAATGAAAAAAACTTATTTGTATTTACCTGAAGACTCTCAGGGAGATTTTAACATTATTTTTTCAGTGTCATCCTTTCAGATTTTAACATTATTTTTTCAGTGTCATTCTTTCAGATTTTAACATTATTATTTCAGTGTCATTCTTTCTGCTTTACTTATCTTTCATAAGTGGAAAATTTTGTGTTATTGTGAACTGGTTTTTGTTGGCGTAGTTTTCTAAGAATGCTGAAACCTTCCTGCCCTTTGCTCTGCTGGTGACATCCAGATTAGGAAGCTTAAAAAAAAATCTTATGCAGCCATCAGGCCTTGTCCCTGTTTGATGTGTCACTTCCTTCTGCTGCAGTCAGCAGGCTTCTTCCTTTCTGTTATTCAAACACCTTCTCCCATCTGAGACCTTCTGCTAAAGCCAGCAAGCTCTTGTGCCATCTACATTTGCACAGAGATAATGCTATTTTGGATAAGTTTGAAGGGGAAAAGCGATGGAAATTAAAATGAAAATTTACCTATTTTTTTAATTCTTTCTAACACATTAAAAATTTTGGTATAAAATCTTGTTTTACTTTCATCCGTGAGTGACAGTTTTTACAATGGTTTATTACAACAAATGTAATATTATGCAAGACACTTTTTTTGCCGGTGAAAAACATTAATTTGGAAATTCTTGCAAAAATCAAATAATGGTCGAATTTTGATGAAAATTTCAGGACTTATTCATAAATGATTGAAATAATTATTTTCAGAAAATCTTGGTACAATTATCTTTTTTACATATGTTACTCCCTACACCAATTAATTTCCTGAAATGTCTAGAAATTTGCGAGAGTTCACCCATTTACCTAATATAAATAAAATGCAGGAATCATTAGGGAATGTTAATCAATTGTCTTTTTTTCTAAACTAGCCCTTTTTTCAGAAAATCTGCTTCGAATTGTGAAAACAAAAATGCAATAAAACTATGCCATTTTTTATTTAGATAAACTTGTAATTAGTTTTATAAACAATATAAGGACATCATAGACTAAAAAGAAAAAATTTTCAATGAATAATGAATTTTTACAAGAATTGTTTTCATTTTCATTATTTTTATTATAATAATTTCTAAAGTTTCAAAATTCTTTTAAAATTTCCTCCTTCATTGTTCTTGCTAGGTTGCTAAGTTAATATGTGAAGATTATATTTACTAACCAAAAATTGAAAATCTTAATACTAATAATCAAGCCTTTCAATTTTTACAATAATTAAAACATTTTTAATTGAGTGCGTATGATGACCTGCATTTTCTTTTTACGAGTAGCTGGACATGATATATATCATTAAGAGGTCATATGTTTCAAAGGTTGCGTTCTTTACAGGGATAAAACAAAAAAACTATATAAACATATAACATTTTTACATTTCAAAGATGAGGACATACTATCTCATCTCAGAAGTATAGACAAATATTTAAAAATTTAATTTAAATTTATATATCAAAAATGAGTGGGATACCTAAAGAAAAGTTTTTTAAAAGAATTTTTTAAATAATATTGTATTCAATATAACTAACAAAATGTTTAACACTGGAATAGGAAGTCATATATTTTTTTTAAATATACATGCTTTTTTAAGGCTTAACGTACATTTGCGATTTCTTTCTTTTTAAAGTTTTCTTGCTTGGCCTGAAGGTGTTCTTTTTCTTCAGCATAGTTTTTAAGATTGCTGAGACCTTTCTGCCCTTTGCTCTGTGAGCAAGGTTCTCACAAGGAAGTTTTTGTTCCATCCAACCTGGGTTGCTTGAGGCATCTATTCTATTTTACTTGATGTATCACTTTTTTATGCTGCAGCCAACAGCCTTCTTTCCTGCAGCTGTCTAACCACCTTATCCTCCTACTGGTGTTCTCAAATACTCTTAAGAGTGACTCAGCAACCTTCACATTAATTCAATGATGACAAACACCACTCTTTACATTGGACAATATTTACAAGGGGAATATATTTTTCTGAATTTGAAAAATTAAACCCCCAACACGCCATTATGACTTTTATTTCTGGTAGGCCTTTTTAGCACCAATTCTACATTAAAAAACAAACTTTTATACACAAATGAAATAATTTTTAACAAATCATCTGGATTTCTTTTAATACACTGCTCCAAAAAGTAAGTGTAGAAGACAAACTTACACTATTCAACATTTATTTATTTGTCTATATTTCTGAGATGAGGTATTTAAATTATTTACATTGTTTGGATTGTTGTCCTCATCTTTATTGTCATGTTCACAATGCTTCAGTCATTGTACTCTCTTATCTTCTTCAGGTGATTGGAATTTTGAGTTGATCACTTTATTTCGATCACTAGAGAGATTGTTGTAGTTATAGGGAGTTCTAGAGAAAACCAATTACAAACATCAAGATGGTAATATGAGCTCTGGTAAAAAAATGGTTACTGAGACATTAGGTTTATAAGTCCTCAAAATTCATACATTGATATCTTTAATGACACAAGACTCAGTGGATAAAATCATTGGTTGAACCCAGTGACTTGACCCAAATGTTTGTGAGTTCAATATCTGGTGACTGCAGTGGTGAACAATAAACTTAGAAAGTTAAAGTTAAGTAGGGATAACTAAAACATCCTGAAGTGGCATGATTCATGGAATGAGAACAATCTACTCTAGGAATTAAAATAAAAGGTTCGGTTCAAAAATTCCAATCACCTGAAGAAGGTCGGAGTATAGAATGGCTGAAACATCATGAATATGACAAAAAAGATGAGGACATCAATCTGAACAATGTAATTATTTATTCACACTTTTTAATTATTGTTTCTAATTATTTTATACCAATAGCCAATAAAAAATTATATTTATTGTCCTCTCTTTTTAATAATGTCTTCTTCAAGCCTTGAGGACATATAGCCCAGTGGATAGAAGCATTGGCTGGAACCAGTGACTTGATCCACTGAGTTGTGAGTTCAGTACCTGACTACAGCAGTAGTGGACAAAAACTTAGAGAATTGAGTTAAATGGAGATAACTAAAATACTGGAAGTAGCATGTCTCACGGAACGAGAACCATGTACCCCAGTAATCAAAATAAAAGGTTTGGCTCAAAATTCCAATCAGCTGAAGATGGTCACCCAAAACATCATGAATATGACAACAAAGATGAGGACAACAGTCTGAACAATGTAATTAATTACAATAGCTCATCTTCGAAATATAGAAAAATATGTTTTTCTTTGATTTTTCACTATCAATAACTTCTTGAATCTTAGGGGCTTTATTACCTTGCTTGTGTGTGATCAAAAATAGGTTTTTCTCAGTTGGTCATAATTCTTATGTGCTGTTTTTAAATACAGAATTTTAGTTTATCTTTTAAATGAATGCAACTTTAATAAATTATATCTTTTTGTAGGTTTCAAAATCCATCAAAGCTGAAGCAAGAAATAACAACAAATTTTTGGTAAAACTTGGTTAAAAGATGGAGAACATTATTGGAGCTTTAGGAAAAGTTTATAACAGAAATTCCCTGAAAATAAAATTTACAAATAGATTATTTGTTTCAAAGATTGATCAACAGACCTCAGTATGTGAGGAAAAAAAATTTGATGTTGTTCAGGATTTAATTGCGGGAGACCATCAATACCAGAAATGACAGTTAACCCCCTAGATATTTTGGTTCTACCCCAAAAATTTTAACTGAAAAATTAAATTAGGCTGATAGTATTTTTGGTATCAATACAATAACAATAATCCTCACTATTATAATAAAGACTGTTATATATATACTATTTATTGAGAAATTATAACATGAATATGTTTTGTTATAATTTTTGAATAGATATTATTAGCTCTACTTTGTATTGAGCACTTTTTTAAGAATAGTTTCTTTGTATACAGAATATTATTCTTTCCATACCTACCCTATACTTGGTTATATATATATATATATATATAATTAAGTAGTAACCTTGTTAATTTGTACGGTAAATTCCACAGGAGATCGTAATCCAATGAGAACTCAATGTTAGAATTTAATAGAGTATTATAATGAAAATAAATTGGAAGAATTTACAAATCCATTGATAATAATTTATTTCAAGAATAATTTAAAGGGTTGATGATCTTTTATAAAAAAAATTTCTCCCTGCCTTCCTCTATGTGGATAAATCTAATAAATTCATTTTTGTAATAAATTTTGGTCTGAAGAGAGGAATATTTTTTTAAAGGAAATATGATTTTTATAAAAAATTTTTATAAGAGATCGTCTCTTTAAAATATTCTCAAAATAAATTATCACCAATGGATTTGTAAATTCTTTCAATTTATTTTTATTATATTTCCTTCCTGTCACGATCATGGAGAGAAAGGGGGACAATAGCAAGGCAGCATTGGCTTAGTTTATTAGAGACAATAGAGAATCAGTGTTGGTTCAGTTCATTCTCTTTACTACCAGTTATGAAAGCTCTTGCTGCATATTTGCTCTTTAGCAGTACCATATTATTTTTTTTTTTCCAATAATTATGTTGTTAAGTAGTGAAGAATATATAGATATCCTCTCTATTATTTTAAAGACCACTGTGTATTTGTGTATATATATGTGTGTGTGTGTTTGTGTGTGTAAGTACAAAGAGTTTGTCTCTTTAACTGAGCAAGGAATTAATCTGCTCAGTTAAAGAGGAAAATTTTGTACTTATTAACGCTTTATCTCCTCCCTGATAGCAAACACTTTATGCTAAAAACCCTGCTTGCCAAAATACATTTTATCAGTAAAAACCACTGGAAAAACAATATCACAATTACCACTGTATATATATATATATATATATATATATATATATATGAATAAATCTAACTAAGAGCTAACAGACCTAGGTTTCACCTAACGTCTTATCAGGGTAAGTTCGAGACGGATTGAAATATATTATAACAATTATTAATTGTATCATTATTATTGTTATTATTATATATATATATATATTTCCCTGATGAGCTGTAGGGGAAACCATGGTAGGTTGTTGGCTCTTACTTAGATTTTCTGTCTTTGTTTGCTCTACTTTCGTATTGAGCGCTTTAGTGTTAGGGTTTTCATCTTGGGTTTTTTTTTTTCTTACAAGTGCTTGACTTTTTGTTCATGTACTTCGTTTGTTTCTTTTTTTACTTCCCCTTCTTTTCCCTCTGACTTCGTTCTCTGTGGGCTGTACAAGACGTTTTAAATTATAGCTTAATTAGTACTAGTTTTGGCAGAGTTAGTTCTGTTACTATTGGTATTGTTATTAGTATATTTCCCTCCTGTCATTCTCAGGGATTTTGATTATTTTGTTTTTTTTTCTGATGTCTTAACATAATATACTCAATAGTAGATAAATCAATATATATATTGCTATCATTTTAGATGACATATCAATAGAAATACTTTGCTATCATTTTAGACAGCACAGGTCTACTTGTTAATGAAATGTCAGAAATTTGAAAAATTAAAAATTTTTATATTTAACATTCTTAAGTTATTTCCTCTCAGTGCATAATTATATTTAATGTTTAAATTTATATCTGCTCTCCACGGCATACAGGGTGAGCCAAATGTAAGCTTATGGTTGTTTCACATTTCCATAGCTCAAAACCAGAGCTATCTTCCCAAACTGTTCTTTCAACAAGATGGAACACCTCCCCATCATGCTCTAGCAGTAAAGGTCGACCTTAACCAAACCTTTCCACAGTGTTGGTTTGGAAGAAGGAGCAGCCTCAAATGACGTAACTGTGGTAGATTTCTATTTTTTTTATGAATTATTAATTTCTGACATTTTTTTTATGAATTGTTAATTTCTGACATTTCATTAACAAGTAGACCTGTGCCGTCTAAAATGATAGCAAAGTATTTCTATTGATATGTCATCTAAAATGATAGCAACATATATATTGATTTATCTACTATTGAGTATATTATGTTAAGACATCAGAAAAAAAAACAAAATAATCAAAATCCCTGAGAATGACAGGAGGGAAATATACTAATAACAATACCAATAGTAGCAGAACTAACTCTGCCAAAACTAGTATTAATTAAGCTATAATTTAAATCGTCTTGTACAAACCACCGAGAACGAATTCGGAGGGAAAAGAAGGGGAAGTAAAAAAAGAAACAAACGAAGTACATGAACAAAAAGTCAAGCACTTGTAAGAAAAAAAAAACCCCAAGACGAAAACCCTAACACTATGTTAATTATAAAAAAAGAGAATTTTTTCTTTTGCTTGTGTTTGAATAAAATGTCAATTGTCAATCCTTCAAATCTATTTTTTATTAAAGGATTGAATTTTCAAGTTCACACCTAAACAATTTAAAAAAATCTCATTAAGAAAAAAGCCGCAAATTTATAAAGAACATTATCAAGCTATCAACAAATTCAACATGGATGACAATAAAAACTAAAAACAGTCAATGTTGGTTTGGAAGAAGCAGCCTCAAATGGCCACCCTGTTCACCTGACATTATACCAATAGATTTTTTTTTTATTTTTTTTCTTCTTCCTTTTTTTTTTCTTTTGGAGGTGTAGTAAAGAACAAGGTTTATGAGAGAAATCTCCACAGAGTAGACAAATTAAAAGAGTACATCTCAGAAATATTTCTTGAAATGGATACAGATTGGAATTTGTGTCATGGTGTTCTGGAGAGGTTTGAAAAATGTTTCAATGTTGAAGGAGGACATTTTGAGCACTGAAGAGATTAAACTAGGCTGAAAAAATCTAAGGAAAGTGTTAAACAAATATGCATAAATAATTTTGAATAAATATGATCGTAATAAATAAATATAAAAAATATGATTATGAAAAATAAATATAAAAATAAAAATAGTGTTAAACAAATGTACATAAACAATTCTGAACAAATATTGTAACAAATAAAAAAATATGATTGTAAATATGATTTTTATAAATATAAAAAATGTAAATAAAGTGTTAAACATTTTTTATATTTATAAAAAAATCATATTTACAATCATATTTTAAATATAAAAAATGCAAATAAAGTGTTAAACAAATGTACATAAACAATTTTGAACAAACATTGTAACAAAAAAATATGATTGTAAATATGATTTTTATAAATATAAAAAATGTAAATAAAGTGTTAAACATTTTTTATATTTATAAAAAAATCATATTTACAATCATATTTTAAATATAAAAAATGCAAATAAAGTGTTAAACAAATGTACATAAACAATTTTGAACAAACATTGTAACAAAAAAATATGATTGTAAATATGATTTTTATAAATATAAAAAATGTAAATAAAGTGTTAAACATTTTTTATATTTATAAAAAAATCATATTTACAATCATATTTTAAATATAAAATTATAAATAAAGTGTTAAACAAATGTACATAAACAATTTTGAACAAACATTGTAACAAAAAAATATGATTGTAAATATGATTTTTGTATAAAGTGTTAAACATTTTTTATATTTATAAAAAAATCATATTTACAATCATATTTTAAATATAAAATTATAAATAAAGTGTTAAACAAATGTACATAAACAATTTTGAACAAACATTGTAACAAAAAAATATGATTGTAAATATGATTTTTGTATAAAGTGTTAAACATTTTTTATATTTATAAAAAAATCATATTTACAATCATATTTTAAATATAAAAAATGCAAATAAAGTGTTAAACAAATGTACATAAACAATTTGGAACAAATATGATTGTAACAAATAAAGATAAATGTAACACATTTAAGAAATAGAATTCAAACCTACTACGTGTAAGTCTACTTTTGACCCACATTTTGTATAATTCCATAAAATGAACATTACTTTATTCTGATAAAGTCTTTCTAGAGGATGAACCATGCTATACAGAAGTTTTCTGCTTTGTCATTTGATTACCTAACACTGTTCTGATATAGAGAAATTTATATATATGTTCCAATAAAACTGGTTCCATCTTTTGACAGGTATTGAACACAATTAACACAAGCTTAATATGGTGATTTTTTAAGCACAGCTTAGATGTGGCACATGGCTGAAAGTATGGGGTACCCAGGGAGGATCAAACTCAATTGCAATTATTCTAACAAGACAAACTTGCTAATCATTACATCACCTCGAGATGCCCAAAGTTTTTTTTTTTTTGTCACCTCATCTCCCTCATAGACTAGCCTTTTATGTCTGCGTTGGGGGAACTACTATTTGTATACGAGACGCAATTCTTGCTCATGCAGGACTTATTATTTCATAAATTCAACTTGATTTGAATTCTTATTTTTTCATTGTACATCTACGGAAGTTGGAATAATCCATTTCACTTTTAATGGAAGTCACGATCTTTCAGCAAGACCTGACACGCCAAGCAAATTCGCTTTGCTGGAGGTAAGGCTTACTCTTCTCGTTCCTCACACCTACTTTTTACTTTCTTTTTTTTATTAATCTGCGAAAGAAAGGTAATTAAAAAAAGAAATATTTTTTCTTCTTTTGCGTGTGTTTGAATAAAATGTCAATTGTCAATCATTCAAATTTATTTGTATCATTAGTTTTATCAAAGGATTGAATTTTCAAGTTCTTACCTAAACAATTTCAAAATTACATTAAGAAAATGAGCAGTAACTTTATAAATAAAATTCTTGATCTATCAACAAATTCAACACAGATTAACGATCAGTCAGTTATGTACCACACGTTATACATGCTTTGGGCGATCATGTCTTGAAAGAGACATGACAGCAGAGATTATAGGCCTAATTATCAATAGCATGCACAAGCCCAATAGCGTAAAACGACAACTGTGAGAGACTGATTAACGTTAATTATACAATGAATCAAAAGTGACCCCCCCCCCCCCAAATTATGAGTGAAGTTAGTTACGATTGAATATGAAATGGTCGTCGCAGGATTTTCGATGACCATTTCTGTTTGTTTTGTTTCTGTTCAAGTTAATTAGAAAACAAATTGAAACACAAAGAGAATCTAATTCGTAAAGTTCGATGGTTTCTGTATTTGAAAAAGTTCAAATAGATTTCGGAAATAAATCAGGTTTTCTTTTTCGAGATCAAATGAATATCTATTTTAAAGAATAAAATAAAATATTCGTATTTTGAAAACCAAGTTTTCCATGGAGGAAATTATGAGTGGCAGTATCTATAGCCCCAACGTTTTTATATTTTACATTAGAATCAATTAAAAAAGGAAGGTGTTCTGAGTATATCGTTGAGGAGTAAAGTGAGACTGAGCGACGTACTGTAGTGTATATTTATTATACATATGTATAAATAAGCCATAAGGACAAAATGAAGATAGGAGAAGTTGGTCTTCATTTCTCTTATTAACTTAAGTAGCCTTTATCACTGATTCAATCATTCATATATTGTTCCTTTCACCAAAACGTCTCAGCTACACAGTACTACCCTGCACAAATACCATAATACCACATTTGCTCAAGGAATTCTTACTTAATTCCATTACGTACAATATTTGTAGAGGGCTGGGTTGATAAAAATCTAAAATAATTTCCTAATGTTCATGATAGTAAAGTATGTATTGTATATCAATAAACAAAACTAGAATTAGTATGGAGCAACAACCAACATTCTAATCATGTCGGAAATAGCAGTTAACTGGATGAAAAATACTGTGTGATTAATAAAAAAAAATAAAATCCCATGCATACGTTCAATAATCACTCACACATCTATTCACGCATTTAGACAATAATAGCAATGACGAAATCTCACAGTTGAAAATAAATGAAAAGCATCCCATAATTACCAGGGAATTTACCTGTCACCTAAATGAGGAGGGGATAGGGAACAAACCAAAAGATAGTGGGTGCAATGACTATACTGTAAGTGTAATGTTTAGCAAGCTTGTAAAAAACAATTTTTTTATTTTGTAAAAAATCTAGTAAAAAAAAATAGTTCAAACAAATGTTTGACGTAACATTTATGGGCACACAGCAAAGACAGACGCCATGAGCCGAATTTAAGAACAAACGATAGGTTTGCTTATATTTCTGAGATGAGGTAGTATTTACAGTATTTGAACTATTGTCCACATTTTTGTTACCATTTGTAGGTTTCGGCCGTTGTGCGCTCTGGCCTTCTTCAGGTACTAGGAATTTCGAACTGAACCCTTTATTATAATCACTGGGGTATATCATTCTCATCCCTTGCATGGTAGTAATGCCTCTTTTGGAAGTCATGAGTTATCTTCCTCTAACCCTGCAAGTTACTTGTTCACCACTGCTGTAGCCTAGTATTGAATTCACAACTCTTTGGGTCAAGTCACAGGAACTAACCAACGTCTGTATCCACTTAAGAACACATGGCCCAGTGGATGAGAATGATATACTCCAGTGATTGTAATAAAGGGTTCGGTTCAAAAGTCCTAGCACCTGAAGAAGGCCTAAGTGTACAACAGCCGATACGTCGTATAAATAGCAACAATGATGAGGACAATTATCAAAATAATGTAAATACTGTAAATGATAGATTCATTGTTAAGACACAAAATAATGAATGAATTACACAGAAGTGAATTGTGTTCTAAATGATGGCCAAATGCAAACGAAATATGCCTTTTACAATAAAAATTATAATACTGCATAAGGTTTCAAAAAAGAAAACTAAATAAAATGTAGGAAAGGGAAAATATTTCTCTGAATAGTTCTCAAAGGATTCGTAAAATTTTCAACGCAAACTTCGTGGTAACAGCAAATAAAAGAATAACCACAGCAGCCGAAGATTTGTCCTTGACGTGCGAGCGACTTTGATGCGCTTTTCAGTTCTCGTCTGCTGGTTGTCAAATTTCTTATGCATTATTTTTTTTTTGTGTGTGTGTGTACCAGAACGACCTGGGTTCCAGCAGCAAATGTTCGCCGACTCCTCAAATTAACTCTTCTTTGTCCTCCTTTTACCTACTGGTAGGCTCCGAATTTATGTCTCGGAAATTGAAGGGAAACCTTATAGATTCTGAATGTAAAAAAAAAAAAGGTGCTGCTTCCCCACAAATTGAAATGCAAAATTATTTCTGAAATAAAAAAAATTTAGCAAGAGCCAACACAGCGTCTGCTTTCTCTCAGAAAAGCAAACGATATTTCTTATGTAATTGTCTATACTTCTGAGATTATGTAGCATTCACACTATTTATATTATCAGGACAAATTGTTCTCATCTTTGCTGCCATCTTTACGACATTTCAGCCGTTGTATGCTTCAACCTTCTTCAGGTGCAAGGAATTTCAAATTGAACCCTTTATTACAATTGCTGGAGTATATCATTCTCATTCCATGTGTGATGCCACTAATTGTAGCAAGGTGTTATCTCTTATCAACAGCTCCAATGAATGTGGAAGGGAGGGTACATGAGGATAACAGTTCTCAGAAAAAAGCCTCGGTCTGTCTACTCTAAGTGAAGGTGTTATCGGAGAAATTAAAATGATCTGGGGACCATATAACATCAGGACAACCTTCATAAATGGTTCTACTTTTCTCAGGTACGTCTCCTCGGTAAAACCCCCAACAAAGGAGAACGTGATTAAGGATTGTGTGTATGCCATTCTATGTAGCTGTAGAAAGAAATATAAAAGAGAAACAGGCTGCCCTCTTAAGGTAAGGCTATAAGAACATCACAAGTCCGTAACACGAGGGAGATAGAAAAATCAGGCGTAGCTGGCCACTTATGTAAGGAAAAAAGGGATCACTGCCCCTATGGGATGAAGTTAATAGATAACTCCACTGGAAACTGTGTAAACTTGAGAAATCAGCACATATGCTAGTGTGGGGGCTTCTGTTGCAAGGTTAATTTGGATTAATTTCTCTGTTGGATTTTACATGGCACAAGGCCACTTACCAAAGGAACTTCCTAACTAAATCTTTACAAACCACCATTATTTTTATAAGTGTTGAAAATCATTCATTAAACAAGCAAATAGAAAGTGGAATGAAATTGACAAAACATCAATTTTCAAAGATACAGTGTACTTAACAAATATTAACAAGAATACATAAATTACATAGATGTTGAATTTGATGTGAAATTGTTTGAAATTGTCTCCTATGAAAATTTGTATTTGAGATTTTAACATAAGTTGAAATGTTCATTGTTGTTGAAAGATTTATCAAGGTGATAAGAAATTTGCCTCGTGTCCCCCACTGAGACGTAATGTGACACAAGGTGGAGATTATTGTGGGGAACCCAATTACGTATACTCTGACCAAGGTAAAAAAAAAATTGCCCAATCTCCGCAACTATCGGTTATGCTGGCCACGGTAGCAACTACTGATCCACCCTTCTAAAGCAGTGGGATGGTTTAGCCTCAGGTATCTGTTTCTCAATATCGGGTACCTCTCGGTGTTTATTTTTCTCAGAAGTATATCTGTCCTCGGAGATTTTGGCAAAAATTTGTGGTGCAGTGGATATCGTCGTCTCGGAATGAGAAATCCGAGAGCCAAGTTTGATTTCTAGTTGAGTTCGTTGCGTTCACTTTCACGCAGAAAACATCCTTTGGAAAATATATTGTGGGGCCTTCTGCTGCAAGGTTAATTTGAATTAATTTCTCTGTTGGATTTCACATGGCACAAGGCCACTTCCCAAAAGGAAATTCCTACCCAAAACTTTACAAACCACCATTCTTTTTATAAGCTTTGAAAATCATAAACAAGCAAATAGAAAGTGGGATGAAATTGACAAAACATCAGTTTGCAACGATACAGTGTATTTAACAAATATTAACAAGAATACATAAATTACATAGATGTTAAATATGATGTGAAATTGTTTGTTTGAAATTGTCTCCTATGGACTATATGAAAATTTCTGTTAGAGCTTTTAACGTAAGTTGGAATGTTCATTGTTGTCGAAAGATTTATCAGTGTGATAAGAAATTTGTGTAAGGAAAATTGTTGCTAAAAAGTCTTGTTCAAATCTGAGAGTTCATGAATAACGTTCATTTTGTTAGTGTACAAAAGAATTAATTTGTATGAGAGAGTGAGTTGGGCTTTAGGATCGTATAGTTTGACATGATGTGTGCGTAAGAAATGTAGGTGTCAGCTGTAATAATTTGTACATATGTCATTTAAAGAAATATAAGACATCTAATTGCGTCTTGCAATTAGTGCGGGTGTGTGAGAGAATTACATGATATTGAAGGACACGACCCCGCGATAGCATGGCGCTATCGCAGGCAGCTGTGACTGTCAACTGCTTTGCTTGGTGTTCAATCGGGAACTGCTACTAACTCTGTGTGTAGCATGTGTCTGCTATTTATATATCTCGGGAAAAAGTGAGAAAACAAGATCATCACGTGATTGTCACGTGTAACATGTACAATGAGTGAATGCAGTTGTGGATAAGCTGTATGGAAATACACGTGATTCACACTAGGCTACAAAAATCTCCTGAGCCAGCCAAGCAGAGAAATGAACACAATATGGGAACCAGTAATACGGAGTGCCAAAGAAAATCATTAGCGTCAAAGATTGCAATATGAATTCTGGTAAAGAAAAGGTTTCTGAGAAATTAAAGTTTATAATTCCCAGAAATGCACATTTTCTTGTTCTCAAAGACACATGGATCATATCCTCCAGTGGATATAGACATTAGTTAGTTCCAGTGACTTATTGTGAGTTCAATACCAGACTACAGCAGTTGTGAACAAATAACTTAGTTTAAAGGGAGATAACTCATGGCTACCATTAGTGGCTTTGCACATAGAATGAGAATGATATACTCCAGTGATTGTAAAAAGGGTTCAGATCGAAATTTCTAGCACCTGAAGAAGACTGGAGAATACAACGACCGAAATATTGTAAACCTGGCAGCAGAGTTGAGAGTACAATAGTCCGAATAGTGATAATTCTTATAGTTGTCACACTATCAATTATGACTGAGTGAGTTCGATCTTCATTGTCTGCTCACTACTGTTGATCTTGAATCACATCTAAACTATACTTAACTAATTACTAGTAAGCTAGTATGTGGATGTGCATTGTGGCGCAGTGGATATCGGCTCGGAACGAGAAATCGGGAAACCAAGTTCGAATTCCAGTTGAATTCCTTGCATTCACTTACGCGCAAATACCCTTGGGAAAGGTATTAATCTGTCTCTTCCCTCCAGTTATGGGTTAAATAATAGGATAGATTTGGTTCTATAGCCTTGGTCGGCAACCAGTCTACCACAGAAAGCAATGGCAACCTACTGTGGGATAATCTTCTGCCCAGTCAGTCATGTCTTTTTCGAGACATGATCGCCCAAGCGTGTCTCGCGCATGGCACTTAACTGACTGACTGAAGCTAGTATAGAATCTTCCCCGGCTGAATATGATGTGACGACAAAAAAAACTAAGCTGTTTCAACGGCGAGGGACATACTTTTAATCGACACCGTTTTTAGCAATTTCCTTTGTCTTTCGTGGATATCAGAGTTAACATTTTCATTGTTTTTTATTTTCATTTTCTTGACTTTGTTTTCTTTGAGACATTTTTTATCCTAATCGAAATTATTGTGATGAAGTGAATGAACAATTCAAACCAGTCAACAACATTCAAAAATCTTTTTTTAATTTTTGTTAAATGTTAACTGACTTTTTCAAAAATTTAATTTCAGGTCTAAAAAGACTAAAAAAAGGTATGTTATTAAAATCTAACTTTTAAATATTCAAAAATTGTGTGCAGTAGTTTTTACATAATTAGTAATATAGTTACAATATTCGGTTTTTATTTTATAAACGTAGGAAAAAAGTAACCAACAAAAATACCACAATAATAATTTTTAGTTTTTTTACAGTATTATTGAATATTAATGTCTGAATTCCTAATATGTAACTAATTTTAATAACATAAGCATAAGAATTATTGGTTTGTTTTAAAATAAACATCCTTTAACTTCTTTTAATCTTTTCTTTCTGTTGTCATCAATTTTTCTCATTCCTTATTTAACAATTTTTAGGAAAATCAGTATGAATAAAAAAGGCCCCAAAATTAATTAAAAAACGAACTTTGCCCATCAAAATGCTTATGCATTTAAGACGAAAGATCAAAGTATTTTTTAATTATTTAAAAAAAATTTTTAATCCGTTCTAACACGTTCGAAATTTTGGTAAAACTCTTGTTATGAATTCATTTTTTTAGTTAGCAAATAACCAAATCGTTACGAGGGTTTAATGGAAAACGTAAATATTAAACTCAGTTTTTTCCAGTGACAAACACATTCATTTGGAAATTCTTGAAAAAATCAAATAATTGTTGGATTTTGAAAGTTTCATGACTTATTCACAAATGAATGAAATTATTTCTTAATTTATTATTATTTTTAAAAAATTTTGGTGAAAATATTTTTTTCACATTTGCTACTCCACTCCACGTAAATTTATGAAATTTTAAGAAATTTTGTTGAGAAAATTGCTTTCAAATGTAGATCTCATTGGGGAATAAATCATCTTTTTTTTCTTGTTTTGTTTTTAAACATTTTTGCCTTTATTTCCGAAAATCTGCTCCCAATAGTAAAATGCAATTAAAATCTATGATATTTAATTTGATAGGGTTTTAATTGCTTTAATAAATATTAAGGACATTTAGTATAAAGGAAAAAAATTTTTTGATTAATAATGAAATTTTAAAAGAATGTTTTTTTTTTCTTTTAATGATAATAATTTATAAAGTTTCAAAAATATTTTTAAAACACTTCAAATTTTTTTTTTTTTTTTTATAATCATATTGCCCCAAGCAAGGCAGTTTACTGTCACTGGTGTGCAGGGAGTTACATAGGAGGAAAGTTATGAGAAAGAGTGACAGGTTATAGGGTATCAGGAAGTGGGTAGGAGAAGGGTGAGAAAACTGATGAGTGTGGAGTGGATGGAGAAAGGAGCATAAGAGAGAGAGGATGCAAGTTAGTGAGATAGGAGATGACTATTGACTTTGCATTTAAATTCCTAGAGATTGTAGCTGTTAGGGAAGCAAGTAAACGGAAAGGCATTTCACAGGCAGGAAGTGCAAGTAAAGAGGCTGCTGGAGTAGAATTTGCATTTACATTTTATTGCATTCACAGTAAAAGGGTGGGACCAAGTTGTTAATCTTGTTTATTAACTTATTAAGTGAAGATTATATTTCCTAATCAAAAGATTGAAAAGTTTAATACAAATCGTTATGCCTTCGTGCTTTTAAAATTATTTTTTAAAAATTTTTGTGTGTATTTCAGGTTTTTTTTTTTGCAAGATAATTGCTATTTATACATTAAAAGTTCATGTATTTCAGAGTTTCTTCTCCTTACCAGAAAAAAATTGTACAATTATGTCACTTGTGATTGCCATTTTATCTCGCATCTGTCAAATCTGTCAACACATATGGTGGAAAGATCAGAAAGTTGAACTCTGTGTTTAAGAAATAATTTTATTCTAAATTTCATGCTATAAATAAATAATACTTGTGTAAATCAGATTAATTTAACATTAAATTTGCTATTTTTCCAAAAATAATGTATCACAGATGTATATTTTATTTTTGCAAGATTTTTAATCAGTCAGTTAAGTGCCATACGTGATACACACTTGGGCGATCATGTCTCTTTCGAGACATGACTGACTGGGCAGAAGATTATCCTGCAGTAGGTTGCCATTGCTTTCTGCGGTAGACTGGTTGCCGACCAAGGCTAGAGAACCCATTCTGTCCTGCTATTTAACCCATAACTGGAAGGAAGAGACGGATTAATACCTTTCCCAAGGGTATTTGCGCGTAAGTGAATACAATGGATTCAACTGGAATTTGAACTCGGCTCCCTAGTTTCTCGTTTCGAGCCGTACCACAACACACACCCCTTTTTAATATAATAATTTTTAATACCAAGAATAAACTTTTGTTTACAAATGTGTTGACTGCTCAAAAATGGCCAAAAAACTGAAATATTTTTTTAAAAAATTGAATAATTTTAGATTCCAATCAATATAATTTCTGTTTGAAATACACCAGAGCATTTTTGCTTACTGGAGATAGTAAATTTAATTATTTGGCTTTTAATTAAAACTAAAATAAATGTTTCAAGAAAACTTTTTTATTTTTAAAAATTCGATTTAAAAGTTAGATATCAAAAATGAGTGGAGGTACCTACTTTAATTTATAAATGTAGGAAAATTTTAACCAACAAAAATCACGATAACACAGTAATTACAATTGAATAATGTCTGGATTCTTAATTAATTTATAATTAATTTTAATAACATAAAAAATCATTGTTTTGTTTTAAAATAAACACGCTGTAATTTTTTTAATCATTTCTTTTTGTTGCCATCAATTTTTCTCATTCCTAATTGTTTAAAATGATTCATTTGCAATGTTGAAGTTAATAAGAATTTTTAAAAGTTAATCCCACAAGTTCGCAACTTAAATCAAAAAAGTAAATTATCAAAAATTATGAATAATTTATTTTTAAGAAAATTAACAAATTTTATTTTACAAAATTTGGTTGTACACATGTTAACTTTTATTTAATGCTATGATTTTGTCAATAAAATGAATTTGATGGCAATTAGAGAACCTTAGATATGCCAATGTAAATTGTCAACATAGTTTTCTTTAATTCTTTTAAAACATTTTAAAAATGCAAGTATTTTTTATATCTGTTATATCCTTTCATCAATAAAATTGTATGAATAATTACAATGGTACTTTTAAATAAAATGCACTTCAACACATACCTCTACATCTATTGTTGTTCATAAGTAATTTTATGCACTGACATCTACACTTAGGATTTCAAAGAGAAGTTAATATTTTGAAAGATTAATAAAATATAAAATTTGCTTAATCATAAAAATGAACATGAAACATAGAAAAATGTAATTTTAAAAAAATTAAAAATATGAGTTTATTTTAATTTGAACAAAACATGATGTGAGTGCATATGTCACATTTTTGGCTGTCATAAAACTGGAGGATTATCCTTCATTTATTGAAATATTTTTAAATTATTTCTATTTTGTATGTTCTTTTTTATAAGGGGTTTTATTGTCAAACATTGTTGCATTTTCTTTGAAAATAGGACTTTTAGTTTTGTGTATTATTTGAATTTGGTGAAGAAAACATAAATTGAAATTCATTTTAAAATTGTTTTTATTTTCACTGAATCTTAAGACTTTCTCTGTGATGAAATAATATAAGCCAATTGAATTATGGCCATCAGTTAGTTAAGGGCCATATGGGATACATGCTTGGGTGATCATGTCTCAAAAGAGACATGGCTGACTGGGCAGAAGATTTCCCTACATTAGGTCGCCATTACTTTCTGCAGTAAAATTTATATGTCAGCCTATGGATAGCAAAATCCAGGATTGAAATGAGGACCTTTAGATCTTCATTTTCACACACTCCCAACTGAGCTGTTTTGGCTGACCATATTATGTTAAAACACTGGTTCTTGGATGATCACCAAAGTTAAGCAATATCAAGGCTGCTCAGAACCTAGATGGGTTACTGCTTGGGTATAAAAGGTACTGTAAGTTTGGATTTATGGATGATGTAATGGCTCACAGCTCAGAATTGCTAATCAGAGAGCCGAGTTTCAATTCCAGTCAAGTTCATTATATATTCACTTATGCACAAATAAATATCTTTAGGAAAGGTATAAACCCACCAGTTCTCCCCCAGCTATGGATTAATTAGTACGACTTGTATCAGTAAATTATTATTATCATAAAAAAGTTTTTACAATGTAAAAATATTTTCTGGCTTTAAATAAGTCATAAAAAAACACAAATCAACCCTAACCAATCCAGGATTAATTGAAGACTTAAACGTGACAAGTGACAGCAAGCCTTCTCAATTTCTTCTGAAGTTTTCTCAGTATTACTTCATTTTTAGTAATGCTCTCATCTGGATAGTTTTAGTCCTCTTCTAATATATCTACTTTCTCCAACTGCCTTTTCTAGGCTGTTTGGGACTATTCACAGTTCCCTAGTAACATTTTCTAGCAAGGTTGAGATACTTATTGCTATTATTATTGTTGTTTATAGTAATTGTAGTAACACTGGTACGGAAAATATTAAATGCTGCATCTGTTTCATTGTATAATGAACATGAAAATTCTTGAAATTTAGGAATATATTGACAGGTGCCAAATGTCATAGGTGAAATGGTAAACTAGATCCAGCAACAATGTTTATGATGGGGAGAACTTGAGACGTGTGAAAACCCCTCTTGACTTGGGTGGTAGCACCTGTTAGGGGCTCAGCTTTGGGCAAATAGTGAACTCCAAAATTGGGGTCAAAAAATACATTTTTGCTTTAAGAATACCAGCAGTACATTTTCATAGTAAAAATAAAAATTACCAGCAATACATTATTGGAAAAGGAAGAGAAAAATTACATTTTTGAAACAAAAATTACCAAAGTTCCTAATAAAATTAAATTTTAGCATTAAATGACCCATAAAGAGTCGATATGCTGCTAAACAAACTAAACAAAACCAGATAAATTTTCAACCTCACCAAGATTGAAATAAAATATATTTTTTTAAACAATTTTACTCCAAGGCAAGGCAAGTCTGCCATTAGCGTTCGGTGGGGGCGGGGGGGGGGGGTTACAATTAGAGAAAAGCCTGGGTACAGGGCCAGGATATTGAAAAAAAGGATAAAAGATAATGGAATTCAAAAAGATAGAAGATATTTTGCTCTTTTATCGTTTTGTCAAATTTTAGGAAGCAGATCAGGTTCAGAATTTTCAGAGTCTCTTTTTTTTAGTTCCTTAGTTGAATTGATGTTACTTGTTAATTTTTAGCAAAATATTTATTATTTCCTACCTACCAATCAATATTATTAGGAAATTTCCTTCTCTTATATAATTTATTGAATTGGATTTTACTTTATTTTTAATTCTGAAATTTTTAATATATTTTCTTTTTGCTTTCACAGGATTCTGTGCCATTTTATTTAACAAAAGATTATTTATTCCAAAATCATTGTTTAGCTAAGTTTTAGAAGATGTGAGAAAAGTTAGAATTTTCTGCAAAATTTGATCAAGGAACATCCCAAAATACCACCTTTGTGTGCAGCCTCTATAAGAGGATAAAAAATTGTCTGGCACTGATTCAATTGAAATTCGAGAAATTGTCTTCAAAATGAGTCTGACAATTTTTGGAAAAATAAGTGTAGTTTGCACATGAATAATATTGTATTGATTTTAATGATAAATATCTGTCAATAAAAATGTTGCTAAATATGTTCATTTTATTATCACTGAATATTTATCCAATCTTATTCACTGAATTTTCTGTCTTTTTTTTTAAATAATATTATTTTCTTTTTACAGCATTGTGGAATATCTTTTAATTTTATGTACATCAGTTTTTCTTGCTACTTCATAAAAAAGGAAAAATTATTACAAAATATAATCCAGGAAAATCTTTTTATAAAGTTAGTTGATCTGCGGTTTAAAAAAAAAGTTTCTGAGTTAAAAGTCCTTATGCAAGGACAGAGTGAAAAGAAAGTATATTCCTGTGAAGTGTGTGGGTCTGCATTTTCACATTCTTCATGTTTAAGAAAACACATACGAACACACACTGGAGAGAAACCCTATTCTTGTAAAGAGTGTGAAGCCTCGTTTACACAAAAGTCACATTTGATTGGACATCTGCGAACACACACTGGAGAGAAGCCATACTCATGTCAAGAGTGTGGCTCAGCATTTTCACTGAGGTCACATTTAGTTAGGCATATGCGAACACATACTGGTGAGAAACCATATTCTTGTGAAATATGTGACTATGCCTTTTCATTGAAATCACATTTAGTGAGACACATCCAAACACACACTGGAGAGAAACCATACACTTGCGAAGAATGTGGATTTGCCTTTTCACAAAAATCAGCTTTAAAAACACATATGCGAACACACACAGGAGAAAAACCATATTCTTGTCAGTTATGTGAATCTGCCTTTTCCCTGAAGTCTTATCTGGTGATACACATGCGAACACACAGTGGAGAGAAACCATATGTTTGTAAAGAATGTGGATCTGCATTTTCCCAGTCATCAGCTTTAAAGACACATATGCGAACACACACTGGAGAAAAGCCATTTTCTTGTGATATTTGTGACTATGCATTTTCACAGACATCAGCATTAAGACGGCATATGCGAACGCACACTGGTGAGAAGCCATATTCTTGTGAAATGTGTGGATCTTCATTTACACGGAATTCACATTTGAAAACACACATGCAAATCCACTTGGGTGAAAAGACATTTTAAAAGGTTTACAGCTATTCATTTAAAATAATCCTTATTTGATGAAACTTGAAACATTGTTTTTAAAGAAACTGTTGTATTTATATTACTGGAATTTAAAGAAGGTAAAACGTTGACCAAAAATTACTTTTGAAGAAATAACTTTGATTTTTCCAAAGTTTTTGTGAAATCAGTAACTGCAAAGCCACATTTGAACTGTGTAAAACAGATTTAATGATTAATCTGAAGGAATTCACTTTGTAAATAAAAACATATTTTGCAGAATTTTTGAATATTCTGTTTTTAAAGTTCATGAAAGAAAATATGTAAAAAAGTATTTCGAATTTTTTAGTTTCATATTTTATAAATTTAAAACTTATTGTGAATGAATTTGTTTTCAGTTTTCTGTATCAAAATAAATTATAATTATTTTTTAAAGTTTTATGTATCTCAAACTTTTGCTTCCTTTGATGTCTTTATCAGATTTTGTGCTTTCTGTTCCTTTTACAAAATGTAGTTACATAGACTTAAAATACAACAATTAAAAATTTCTTCATTTTGAAAAGTTAAAACATGAGCTTAGGTACCAAAAAAACTACTTCATGTTTCTGTAAATAAGCAAATACAAATGAAAGCATATTGATCAAGATTGTGTATGTGTTCAAAAATTAAAAACAATACCTTGTCTACATTTCTGAAATGAGGTATTGTAACTGCACTATTTACATTATTCGGATTATTGTCCTCATCTTCATCTTCATATTCTTGACATTTTAGCTATTATACACTTCAGACTGCTTCAGGTGATATGTATTGAAACTTCAAACCAAACCCTTTATTTAGTTGATGAAGGTAGATTGTTCTAGTTGCACATGCCATGCCTTTTCTGGATATCTCAGTTTTTACTTAATTCCCTTTAGTAAAACAAGTTTTTTTTTGTTTAACTCTGATGTGGTCAGGTATTGAACTCATTGATGTCCCCAACATAGCCAGTGGATAAAAGCATTGGTTGAAGTAATCCAAAAAGTAACTTGACCCATAGAGTTATGAGTTCAATACCAGTCAACAGTTGAGGTGAACAAAACCCTTGAGAGTTGAGTTACTAAAGGGAATTAATTGAAAACTGAGGTAGCTAACACATCACTTAACAAATTTAAGTGAAGCTACTGTTGCAAATTTTCAAAACAATGGAAAAATCTGAATTTTGTGTGTTGATAAAGCATTGCTTTCTGATGGGAAAAAAATACTGTTCAAGCAAAGAAATCGTTTGATAAGTGTTAATTGGGCTCTGCTCTGTAGAAAACAATGGCTAAGAGGTGGTATGTTGGAATTTCAACCTGAACCCTTTATGTAGTACATGGAGGTAGATTATTCTAGTTCAACATGACATACCCAGGACTTATTGATGTGTTAAAAAAAGGTATGTCATGTTGAACTAGAATAATCTACCTCCATGTACTACATAAAGGGTTCAGGTTGAAATTCCAACATACATAACCTGAAGAAGGTTGAAGCGTATTATGGCTGAAATGTGAATATGACTATAGATGTGAACAACAGTCTGAATGATGTAAATACTGTAACTAGATAAATTGTTAATTAAAAAAACAGGTAAATTACATGTACCCATTTCTTTTAACTAGTATTATTTTCTATCATCCTCCTAAGTTATTTTTACTTTCATAAACGTAAAAATTTTAATATATGATGAAATAAAACCTGTTTGACAACTTGTAACTTGAAAAAAAAGACATTAACACTCAAATCTTTTTGTTTATTTAACACAAAGAATAGATAAACTAAAAAATTGTGTAAACAGTAACATCTATACAAAGTGACCCAACATCACAACAATATATATATATATATATATATATATATATATATATATTAGAAAAAATTTTTAATTTATTACAATGGGTAATACATATTTCACCACATCATGATGTTATTAATACAGCTCGTCAGACCCCCCAAATTTTTTAACAAGTCGCAATAATAACATGATGCGGTGAAATATGTATTACTTATTGTAATAAATCAAAAATCTTTTCTAAATTATATTACTCTGTTAAATTAAATACCCCTGATACATATCGATAATCGAAAAAATTGGGTTATAGAAGGAGTGGTTTGATTTTAATCAAATTTGATACACTCATAGACAAAGACATAAGAAATGATATTCAGAAGTTTCAAGGTTGCAGTTCTTACAATAGTGCAGAAAATCGATAATATATATATATATAAGGCAAGATGTTTGTGTGTGTGTCTGTTTATCTGTCTGTATGTCCTTTA
Organism: Ascarosepion bandense; assembly: GCA_037127315.1. Classification (NCBI taxonomy): domain Eukaryota; kingdom Metazoa; phylum Mollusca; class Cephalopoda; order Sepiida; family Sepiidae; genus Ascarosepion; species Ascarosepion bandense. The sequence continues at coordinate 150,951 of JBBBDQ010001041.1, forward strand.
TACAAATCCACAATTTTTATCCGAATTCTCACCAAACTTCAAAATTTGTCTTACATCCATTCATTTTTCTTTCAGTCTATGATTTTGCTTTAGCTGGAAACAACTATTACTTTTTAGTCTTTTGTGCCAACATCCAAAGAGTCTGAGCTCCAGGACCATGGATTAGTTGTAAAGCTTTCATTACACCCGAGCAACACCGGGCTATACTGCTAGTATATATATATATATATATATATATATATATATATATATATATATATGTGTGTGTGTGTGTGTGTGTGTGTGTGTGTGTGTGATATGTTTGAACATTATTTTTGATCAATACTCATATTTAAGTAGATATTCTGTTTAAAATCAAACAGTATTATATATTTATTTCTACTGGCCTGTTTATTTACAATAAACTTTTGTTACAAAAATGTGTGTCATTTGGCAGGATTACACATAGGGGAACCAACCAATTGATCTGGCGCATCTTAGACCTCTCGACCATGTATGACCAACAGTAAATGAAGTCAAACCAAGCCTACATAACACAATTCTCGATTCATCATAATAACCATGTGTGTGTGTGTGAATAAAACAAGAGGAAAAACTTCTTAGCCAACGGTTTTCTTGGGAAAGAATTTCTACTTTTTCATGCCAACAAACACGACCAAAAAAATGTTGAAAAATCAAAAGAAAACAGTTAAATTATTGCCTTCTGTTTTTGAAGATGTACAGCACATACGTCCATCTCATACTGTAACAAACTTGTCACTAAGCAACATTCATCTATCTATCTATCGAAATATATATATATATATATATTATGTATGAGGGTAGCAATCTCTCTTTTATGCAAGTTTTATTAAAAATGACAAACGTTATGGTTAAGATTTTTATGTGATCCTTTGATTTTTTCTTTTCAGGACCTAAATTATATAAAAATTGTCCAAATCTTTCATTTTTCTGATCACTTTTAGCTATATTTTTATCCATTATCAAGGATGAATTTTATTTTATGTGTGTCTGAATATGTGTAATATGTGTGCGTGTGTAGAGTCATGTTTGTCTTATATTTGTGTTATTAACAAATATGTTGTAGATAGAGTTTGGTAGGAATCCGTATATGTCCCATGTAGCATCATCCGCATGCAAAGAAGGATAAAATAATGGAAGCATTACTAATAAAAAAAGAAAAATCCAACATATCAACTATGAACATGGACACAATGTGCTTACCATGTTCAGAATATAAAACAAACACATGATTCTACACAATAACCTTCACTTCATCTTTGGTGTTACAAGGAGTTTTGTTGATTGTTACGGATATAGATAGCCACACACACACCTACACACATATATTGAGATTGGTCTCTGTGTGGTAACAAGGAGATGGTCACATGGTAACCTAAAGTCAGTTTTGGGATAGCAGGTCAAGGTTGGTTGACCCACGCACCCTTAGTTACAAATGTCTAGACAGGAAATAGACGGAGGCTGGACATGAGGTCGTGAAGCAGCAGGAGCTAGAATTCACACCAAAGACAAGTCACATGGAAAGCAGAGATTGGAAATTAGTTGCGGATCAGATCTTGGGTTAGCAAATCATGATTGCTGAGCACTGATAACTTATGAATGAAAAGGAAAACATATTTGAGATAATGGCATAATTTGACCAATTCATCTTAAGCAACTTTGGACAAGAAAAACAAACTTATAAATTCTTATTCATTAAAAGAAGACACCGCCGAATCGTTTATCAAGGAAGAGGGAAAGATAACAATGAAGTGAAGATAAGAAAAGAAACTGTAATATTATTTGTATGCTGATTCTTATTTGTTAAAAGAACAAAAAGAAGCCAAAGCCGAATCATTTATCAAGGAAGAAGGAAAGATAGCGACGAAGATAAGAGAAGAAAATGTAATGCTGATTCTTATTTGTTAAAAAAAGAGAAAGAAGGTGAAGCTGAATCGTTTATCAAGAAAAGAAAGCATGATAGCGATGCAGAGAAGATAACGTGTGAACAAAGAGATATTGAAGAGAAGAAACCACAGAATTGTTTGAGTGCAGAAAATACGACGCTTTTTGAAGAAAGAAATAAAGAAGAGTGTGGATATTTCAGAAAATTTGTATGCTGAAAATACGACAGCCAGCTGAAAGAAAATAGTGACAGTCACAGATATATACATTTCAAGTAGGCCGTGTTTGAGTTCGAAGTTGTATAAAGAGAGTGGAAGAAAGAAAAGAAAAGACAGTAAAATAAGAGAGAAGGAACTGACATAAAGATAAGTTATTATATTCTTATGCCCATGTTAGAATACGCGTACACTTCCATGAATATTATATTACCACATGTGCTCATAATTATATGGTTCTCCCCATTTTATTTTATGTTAATCTCTTGCATTTGTGTTCACCTGTACTCATTCATTTTTGTTGATATTTGTCATAAATTGTTATTTCTATTGAGTTGGGTATCCAAATATGACTTTTGAGGTTCAGTTCATTGGACACGCTTATTCATACTCATATATATTTTTTTGTTTTAATACTTTGTTACTTATTAAAACTTTATATCAAAAATCATCCTTCATCCTTGAATTGTTGGTCAGCGCATGTGTTGATATTGAAGCAGACCTGGGAAGATTACAGTTCGATTATATTGGTGTAGATAGATCTATCTATCGCCCGGTTCACACTCCACCCACGTCTGTTGAACAGGTTAAGAGGCTCATCCCTTGTTCCCTGTTTAGGATGTGGTTTCCGGCTTTCTCTTTTCCAATCTTTTCACTATTATGTAGCCACCTGCACATCAGTGGCATCACCGCCTTGCTCGGGGTGATACGATTAAAAAAAAAAAAATCAATCGAACAGTGATCTCATTTTCTTATTTTTGTTTATCATTGTCCATTTGTCATGATCTAGGAGAGATAACCCGTATCTGTCCATAGATGTGGAAATGTAAATATTCCCGAATCGACGTGTAATCATCTTAATGGTTATCGTCGAGGCAGGCATATGACATGATTGCTCGCTCGACTGCACCAACACATAATAATCAAGAGGGTTGCAGGCTGGAGAGTTCGATGGCCAAATGTAAGGGATGATGAGGTTGCAGATATTGTCCGACAGCCATAATTGAGTTCTCCTGCTTGTGTGGCATGGTGCAGAGTCCTGTTGCCAGACATAGGTTCTTCCTGCAGTCAACTTCTTGTCACAAGCAGCACTACCTCCTCAAGGCACTTGATATTGGCCTCTGTATTGAGGCTGAGGCTCTTTTGGAAGATGAATGGAGGTATAACATTGCCATCACTAGTGATCACTCCAAACACCATATTGTTGACTGAATATATCATCCAACTCTTTCCAAATCCTTTGCACTGTCCTGAAATGTTATGCATTTGAGAATCTACTTGTAAATTTTCCTTTTTTTAAGAGTTGTACTTAATATTGAGGAGCCGAGTTTGAATTCCAGTTGTATTCCTTGCATTCACTTATGCGCAAATACCCTTGGGAAAGGTATTAATCTGTCTCTTCCCTCCAGTTATGGGTTAAATAACAGGACAGATTGGGTTCTCTAGCCTTGGTTGGCAACCACTCTACCGCAGAAAGCAATGGCAACCTACTGCATGATAATCTTCTGCCCAGTCAGTCAGTCATGTCTCTTTCGAGACATGATTGCCCAAGCGTGTATCACGTATGGCACTTAACTGACTGACTGACTTAATATTGTGGTGCAGTGCATATCGGCTCAAACTGAGAAATTGGAGAGCCGAGTTCAAATTCCATTTGTATTCGTTGCATTCATTTACATGCAAATGCCCTAGGGAAAGATATTAATCCATTTCTTTCCTCCAGATATGGGTCAAATAACAGGTCAGATTGGGTTCTATAGCCTTGGTTAGCAAGCAGTCTACTGCAGAAAGTAAATATATATATTTATTGGTTTGTTTTCTTCTCTTCCTCCAAAAATAACCTGTCTTGAATGTAGGAATTTCAGTACAACCGAGTATACCCGATCTATAACATTGAATAGCCCAAGTGAAGTCTTGATTGGTTGCTGTTTTCCAGGGGAACTTATATCATGCACGTCCTAAAGCTAGTAGTAAATTTTTAGTCTGGGTGTGGGCTGAATACTGATCATATTCAGTCGGGTCGCCTATCAAAGAAGTCTGTTGTTTATTTAAACCCAAAACTTCTTGTGACATAGGAGCAACAACATTGACAACGCACCTAGATTTGGCACTTAAAGGTGTATTCTTAATAAAAAAAAAAAAAGAAAAAAAGGCAACCTACTGCATGGAAATCTTTTGCCCAGTCTTTTTCAAGATATGATTGCCCAAGTGTATACACTCCTGATCAAAAATTTAAGACCACTTAAAAATCTTTAAAAAGAAATTTTTTTTTTACAGATAGATTTTAAACTCCTACCACTTAAGGTTACCAATACTGCAAACTAAAACGTTATGGAAGCAAAAAGCTACATTCCAAACATTTTATTTAGAAATTTACATTTTTATAGAATGAGGTGATTTACGCACTGTTGGAAAACACAAAGAGAATTCAGTTGTCAATAGCCGGTGGAAACGAACGTCTCAGTGGGATGTCTTTTCTCCATGTTCTGCTACAAAAGTAAAAGAGAAAAAATTTTTTTGTCATTTTATAGACTTGAACAGCACTGCTTAATGGTGTTTGTTGAAGCCAAATCTGGCAAACAAATTTCCAGTTCCTTTATTGCTAGCATCATGGGAAAATGAAAAAGTGTCGGTTTAAACATGGCTGGTTCTTTGACAATTGTGAGTTCAATCTCTGGGACTAATTTTTCATTTTTAATCATTTCACTGCAACCAAGGCTAAGGGAATGTAAGGGTTACTAAGAAGGCATCAGGACGGTCATTTATGAAAATTAGGAACATTGTAGATCTAAGAATAAAGAACTAGAAGACACTTTCATTAATACAAGATCTAGAAGATTGACCATTCAGGACAAGTTTCATTTCGCAATTTGATTATAAACCCCAAAGTCAATCCTGGTTAATGGCAATCAGTAATGTAAACCTGACAATCCTCAATCTTTGTTGATGATAATCAATAATGTAGCCCTATGCTTTGTATTGGTCTTCAAGTTTATTGAGACCATTGATGTTACAATCTAGTTGATGCCTCACTTGTTATTAGATGGCATGTTTGTCACTGGTATTCATGATGGTAGACATGGTTCTACTCAATATAGCTGGCATTTGTCTGTACATGATCATTCACTGCTATGCTGTGTTTTTGATCTCAGAGAGTGAAAATATTGCTGATGAAGCAAACTGAAGTGAAGAACAGTTCAACAGCTGGGAGCTACTAAAAAATAAATCTTTGCGATAAAAAACTAACTTGGGTTAAAAATTTAGCAATTTGGTTTATATATGATTAGTTGTAGATGGCGGCTTTAACCCTCCCCACTTATTGTTACAATCAAATGACATTAGAATCCCCTTTAGAGTCTGCATCTTGTGTTAGTAGTAACTTGAATTTTCAAGTTCTGGTCTTCAGGGCCAGCAGAAAGTCTAGGTCAAGAGGTCCCAGTAGACACTGTGGATTCAGCTTATGCATCCAGCAGGTGTGGAATTGATCAAGGTCTGTTTTTGGCTGTCTTCTACACTCAGCATCATCTTTTTTCTAAAATTCTGTATTCTCAAAATATATTTACCCAAGTGATTTACAAAATTTCGGATCGTTCAGCTCTGTTTGAGAGTGGGTCACAGAAATCAAGCTGTCTCTTAACTTGAACTCTAACTCTTCACTTTCTTCCTTCTCCCACTTTCTCAGCATCTAATCTCAGCCCACATCAAGGCTCGTACACTGTCCTGCAATGAATCCAAAATTTCAAAACGTGTAGGCAAAAAACAAACTTTTCATTTATTAATCTATCAGCTTGTCTCATGCTGATTGTTTCTCAATCAACCAGATCATTTAGTCAGCCACCAGAATGGTCACTCCAGGGCTAGTAATTAATTCTTCTTTATCCCTTGTATCCAAAGGAATCTAAATTAATGTTGGATATAAAAAATTTTGACACATAAATTAAAATGAATGAACCCGTTGGGGTAATCTTCAATTTTTGTAATAACACATTTCTTCTGAGTGGCTGATTCAAACCAGATGTTTCTTTCTTTCTGTTTGATCAACCTCCAGAGATCCCAGTGCCACAAGAAAGATTGAATCAGATGAAAAATGAATCTAGAAATACCATAACCTTTCAACAAGACCAGCATGCCAAACCCTGTCAAATACTCAAGATACCCAAAGGAATAGCGAAACTTTTCCATTTTTTATCTAAAGTTTAATAGATACACAGAATCTATTAATCTTTAGATAAAAATAATGAAGCTTGGGTTGTCAAGAAATTGGTAGTAGATCTGGAGAAATAAAAGCCATATTGTTTGCCTGAAAGAAAACCATGTGAGGTGAGATGCTTAACCAATTCTAAATTGATTAGAGCATCTAGTACCTTACTAAAGAATGGTACAAAACTAATATGTTGATAGTTTGAAGGATCAGGCAGTTCTTCAGAGTTTTTAAAAACAGGAACTGCAGAAGAGGATGTTCAACAATCTAAAAAGCAAGAAGCAGCAAAACATCTAATATGGAGGTTGGGGAGAACAGGATCCTGTTCAGGGGCACATTTTTTAAGGACAATTGCAGGTATACCATTAAATCCACATACTTTGGTGGGGTGAGGTGGGGTTCAAGTTTGGTGATAATAATGAAAATCAATACAGAAAAATTAAGTAGAAGAAATGGACATACAATGTCATAGTAAATGAGCTTGGTATGAGTTATCTCCCCGAAACAGAGTGATAACAATCTACCCCAGAGATTGAATAAAGGGAGAAGTTCCAATTTCTAAAATTACTGAGTATGATAACAGTCATCTGAAGAAGGCTAGCCGAAACATTGTGAGTATAAAAACCTTGCTATTCTGAGTATGCTGTTCCGAATAACAACGTATATAATAATAATAATAATTCCTTATTTACACTATTTACATTGTTTGGATTGTGTATGAGTGCATGCTGTTGAGAAAGGGTAAGTTATGTAAACTATCTGAGGGGTCCTCATGATTTAATATATTTCTGTGATCTGACAGAAATATGATCAACATCATATGCAGAAAACAAAGCAGCAACTGACAAAAGTGTGATAAACATCAAAGGCAGCCAGCTTGAAAGCCACTTACTGACAAAGATGATTGATTGATGATCCTGGCCATAGATGATACAATTAAACAAAAACCTGAGAAGCAAGCCAACCATACTTACCTCCCTCATCATTCTGCCGACAATACCTGTGTTATTTATGCTATTTATATAATTTGGACTGTTGTTTCCATCTTTCTTACCATATTCACAATGTTTCAGACATTGACGAATCCGGCCTTCTTCAGATGATGTTTTTTAGATTACAAGCCAAACCCTTTATTTAGTCGAGTCAATCAATTAATTGCCATACATGATACACACTTGGGTGATCATGTCTCTTTTGAGACATAACTGACTAGTCAGAAGATTTTCCCACAGTAGGTTGCCATTACTTTCTGTGGTAGACTGGTTGCCAACCAAAACTATAGAACTCAATCTGTCCTGCTATTTAACCCATCACTAGAGGGAGAAGAGATGGATTAATACCTTTCCCAAGTCCACAGAGGTAGAGTGTCGTAATTTCACATACCACGCCATTGGATATCTCACTTTTAGTTAATTCACCTTGATAATCAACAATGTCTTGTGGCAATAGAATTTGTACTTATACATTAAAGGCAGTGTATAAAATCTGACTGACACATTCAAGATTTATTATAAAGAATATGTTAAATTCTTACTAAAAAGAAAAGCTCCAAAAATCTAAGTATTCATAGGCAAGAATACAATATGGGAACCAGTAATACAGAAAGATAGAGAAAAAACAACAATCCCAAAAATTAATTTCCCAGGGGACAAAAGTGTTGGTTGATGTAATCCAGAGACTTAATCCAAAGAGTTGTGACTTCAATACCTGACCACAACAGAGGTGAATGAAAGTTGAGTTACTGAAACTGAAATATCCAGAAAGACATGACACATTGAACTAGAACACTCTACCCCAGAAGTCTAAATAAAGGGTTCAGTTTAAAATTCTAACATACATCACCTGAAGAAGGTTGAATTATACAACAGCAAAAATGTGAATATGGCAATAAAGATGAGAACGACAGTCCGAACAGTGTAAATAGGTACAATACCTCATCTCAGAAACATAGACAAAGAAAAATGAAAAAATATTTGATGTAAAATTTGAATTAGAGATTCAGAATTTTGTTTTCTTTAATTCTTTAAAAGACATTGTGAAAATTTCAAAAAAACATTAATGCTTAATTCACCCACAATCTAAAGGATTTGTGGAAATTAAAATAATTAATAATTAATGTACATTTAAGCTACCTCAATAAATATTCGAAAACAATTGATCAATATCAACAAATTTTGTAAATTAATATATCAAAATGCTACATATAAGAAAATGGTGTTTAAAACTTTAACTTGTCTCAATATTCTGCTCTGTCTGCTAGGGCTTCAGAATACTCCAACTACACCTCTGCAGAAGGGTACCCCCCTTCACAATGAGGCATCCTGAGTATGACGGTAAATTATATTTGGGTCCTGAGTTTGATGATAAACTGCATCTGGCAACAAGGCAATTGAGAAGTTTTGAGGAGCATGGAACCACCTCTTAATTGCTATTGTTCCCAGGTCCACCCTGACTTTGGGTGGCAGCACCTGTTAGAATTCCAACTATTGGCAAATACTTAACCTCCAAACTGGGGTCAAAACACTAATAAAGTATAAAAATAAATTTTTATAGTGAAAATTCCAGCAATAATTTTTTGGAGAAGAAAATATTACCAACAATACATTTTTGAAGAAAAAACATATTCTACCATTCCACAACAGAAGCATGTTGTCTTAAGCTAAATTTTAGCAACATTCTCACAGAAAAAATGAATTATCCTACTTTGGTTGCTACTGTAAAACTTTTGATGCAAATGAGAATTTGAATAGTGCTTGTCTGTAAATGATTATTGTAGAATTTTAAATTGGTCCTGATAACAAATCCTCTTAATCCTTTAAGGTCATAGGGAAAAACACAGCTGCAGTAGAAGTGATGTGTGTTGGGCAATATAGCCTCTCTAGGCTAGTTTGAATTCAGAGTTTTCCTTCTCCTAGACTAATTATCAACTAAGGCTATATGACAGTCTGTCCTGCAATTCACCTCTAGCTAAGAGCAAAGGGAATAAACGTCTCTCCTCAGGTTTTGAATTCAGAGTTATCCTTCTCCTAGACTGGTTGCCACCCAAGGCTATAGCATCCAGTCTGTTCTGCTATTTACGCCTAACTGGTTAGTGAAAAGATACCGGTCAACAACACTGAGTACAACTAAAAAAAAAAACAAAAACACGATTTTCCTTTGCAAACACGATTTTTTTTTTTTTGTTAGAATGTAAATTTCTAAATTTAATTGCATTTCAAGTTTTATTTTTGAGACAACTTTATTTTAAATTCAAATTTCGATTTTGAAAAATAATGTGCTGGAAATATGAAGCTAGGTAAAGAAATTTTGTTTTTGTTTAGAATTTATTTCGGATTAAAAGCAGAGATACGATAACAATACTCATCTTTTTAATTGCTTAATTTAAAAAAAATCTACCGAAAAATAATGTCTGAAAAATAAAGCATAAAAAAGAAACAACTGATTTTTAATTTTAAGCCTGCTAAAAAATTGAACTTAGCTTAAAAATAAATTAATAGATTTTAAAAAGAACCTGTGAAAAATACCTTTTAAAACTTAAAAAACTATTACAGATGCCTTTAAAAAATCATCGTTTTTAAAAGTGATGTTGTGGGTGTAAGTAATCACGCGTGACAAAAATGTTGAGAAATAATTTATTAAACTACACATTATTGTGCGATGTTCTGACTACTAAAAGGTATGGTGTTTCAAAGAGGCCATAATTGCATAAAGTAACGGCTTAAGTTTTCAAATCAGTCAGTAATCATGTCTTAAAAAGAGTAAAATCGTTTTTTTTTTCTTTGTTTTTGTTTTTATTGATAATCAACACGCAAAATTTTACCTTGGAACGGAAAGGCCTACAAACAAAAATCTCATATTGAGTGTAATATTCGGACAGCAATTTTTTTTATCTAAAAATTGTTATTAAAAAAACCCAAAACAATGCAAGACCTTTTGTAAACTGTAGAAATCGATAACACATATTAGAAGCATTTTTAAACATAAATTAAACGAATTTAAATTTAAGAACGACATTAAAAAGTAAAAACAAAATCGATGTCATGAACAGTGGCATCAAAAGACAGAAACTCGATAATGAAAAAAATCGATATTAGTACAAAAAAAAGAAGACTTTAAACTAACGTAAAAGGGTTCAGACATTGAACAATTTAACTAGAAATATGTACTAGAAACTAAGAAAATGGCCAATAATATAGGAAAAAATACATAAAAAATCTTAAACAAATCCACTAATTTGTTAAAAAAGCATAGCATGAAAAAAAGGCCCTAAAACTTAATAAAAACATTTTTTTTCTTTTCCGTCAAAAAATTATTTAAGAGGAAAGCTCAAAGTAATTTTTCAATCATCAAGTTTTTTTAAAATTTAATCCTTTCTAAAACATTCGAAATGTTGGTAAAAAATCTTGTTTTAATTTTAATTTATTTATTTCGTCAGTGTGTAACCAAATTGTTACCAGAGTTTTTTACTAAGTAACTCATTTTTTTTTCGGTGAAAAGAAAAACACATTAATTTGGGAATTTTTGCAAATAATATGGCATTGGTTGGTGATATCACTTAGTCGGATAATGTAACTTTCAGAAATTATTCACGAATGAATGAAATTATTATTTTTAGAAAATCCTTTTTTTTTTACTTGTTAACCCACCTCCATGTAATTTCATGAAATTTCAAGAAATTAAATTTCGTTTCGAAAATTTGTTTTATTAGTTAAACGCAGGACTCCTTCGGAAATGAATATATATTCTCTATCTATATATTTTTTAAAACAGTTCGAAAATCTTCTCCGAATAGTAAAATAAAAAAATGCAATAAAGAGTAAATGTTATAGAAGTACCACCAAAGATTCTAGAAAATGCATTTTTAGCGCCTTCATTAAAATTAAATTTTGTTTTTCACTTTTACTTGAAGGATTTGCCGAAAAAAAAGCTAATCTGTAAGAAAGGAAAATTAATTTATTAGATGAATTTTTAAACATTTTTTACAGTTACATGCCTCTCATTACCAAGTGCAGAGTTAATAATTCCAATAAATTTTTATTTATGAGCCATTATTGTATGGATTTTCTCGGTTGTGTGTGTGTGTGTGTGTGTGTGTGTGTGTGTGTGTGTGTGTGTGCGTGTGCGTGCGTGTGTGTGTGTGCTTGGCGGCGTATGGTTAATTTTCTAAATCTCTATGTCCAAGCTAACAATACAGGCCACGTGTCTTCTACAGCAAGGGTTGGGTAGTTTGTGTCGGTCAAATTGTCATACGTGATACACGCTTGAGCAATCGTGTCTTTTTCGATACATGACTGACTCTAGGTAGAAGATTTTCCCGCAGTAGGCTGCTATTACTTTCTGCAATAGAATGGTGGCCAACCAAGGCTATAGAACCCAATCTGTCCTGCTATTCGATTCATAGCTGGAGGAAGAAGAGAAGGATTTTTAAAGCATTTGTATGTTAGTGAATAAAACAAGTTCAACTGTAATTCTAACTTGACTCTTTGATTTCTTATTCTGGGCAGATATCCATTATAATACACCATAAATGCGCATTTGCTGGGGCATACTATGCAAGGTTAATTTAGGTTTGGATTTTACAAGGCACAAGGCCATTTTCTAAAAGAACTTAATACCAATAATAATACTTAATAATCTTGCATACCACCAATATTTTTGTAAGTGTTGAAGAAATCATTCATTAAACAAGCAAATGAAAAGTTGAATGAAATTGGCAAAGCATCAATTGTACAGTATAACCTGGATATAAGATACCCTGATATAAGAGAAACCCGGATATAAGATAGATTTTATATGGTCCCAAAGTAGAGCCTGTGATAATGTATATAAAACAGACCAAACCCGGATATAAGAGCACTTTTATCCGGTCCCGACAACTCTCTTATATCAGGGTTACACTGTAACTATAAAGTGTATTTAACAAATATTAACAAGAAATACATACACTACACAGACGTTGAAAGTGTTTTTTGTTTGAAAGTGTCTTCCATGGATTGTATGAAAATTGTGTTAGAGCTTTTGAGGTAAGTTGGAATGTCCATTGTCGCTGAAAAATTTAGCAGAAAGAAATTTGTGTTAGGAATATCTAAACTTATTTATAAATGGAACTTTGTGTGTGTGTGTGTGTGTGTGTGTGTGTGTGTGAACTACAGACTCCAAAACGGCTGAACTGATTTTCTTGAAAATTTACACAGTTGTACTATAAGCGTCTGCGAGTGTTCTTAGCTAGGTTTTGTGTCGAGGTACCCCCGATAAATATCGAAAATCGATAATCGAAAAAATCGGGTTATAGAAGGAGTGGTCTGATTTTAATCAAATTTGATATACTCATAGACAAAGACATAAGAAACGATATTCAGAAGTTTCAATGTTGCTGTTCTTACAATAGTGCAGAAAATCGATAATATATATATATATATATATATATATATATATATATATATATATATATCGCTTCTTATAACTGCAACATTGAAACTTCTGAATATCGTTTCTTATGTACATGTATATATATAATAATATAATAATAATAAAAATAAACAAATACTGTCCAAAAAAAGTACATTTTTAAATTCAAAACTTTTTTTATTAATATTCTTTTCTTATATATATGTAAAAGGTAAGATGTTTGTGTGTTTATCTGTCTGTATGTCCTTTATACAAATCCACAATTTTTATCCGATTCTCACCAAACTTCACACAAATATTCTGTAGGCAAAGTCAGGACCATGGGTTAGTTTTAAAGCTTTCATTACACCCGAGCAACGCCGGGCTATACTGCTAGTTATTAATAAAAGAATTGTTAAGTTTTGAGAGTTCGTCAATAACGTTCATCTTTGTAGTGTACAGAAGAATGAATTTGTAAAAGATAGTGTGTTGAACTTAATATTTTACATGATGTGTGTGGAAGGATTTCTTGTGCCAACTGTAGTAATTTGTACAAGTGTTATTTAAAGAAATAAAAGACATCTACTTGCGTCTTGCAGTTAGTGCAGGTGGGTGAGAGAATTACTTGATATTGCAGAACGCGATCCCGCGATAGCGGCATGCTATCGCGGGCAGTTGTGAACTGCCTTGCTTGGTGTTATCTGGAAACTGCTGCAAATACTGGGTGTACCACGTGTCTGCTATATATACATCCCGTGAAAAAGCGGAAAAGCAAGATTATCATGTGATGCACACATCCACAAACTGTAGGTAGATTAAGAAATCAGAAAGCGGTCTAATTTGAAATAAAATAAAAAAATTAAATGTTTTTAACACTCTTAGTTTTTGACATCTTTCACTATTTGAAGACATACTCGGATTTCGGTGTCACTTTTTCTCTAAAGAAAAAAGCGAACACGATCGCGATATGCTTGTCCTCATGGGTTTACTTATATTCTTCAGTCAATCACTTATGTACCCTACATGACACACGCTTCTTGAGTGATTTTGTTTCTTTCAATCCATGACTGACTAGGTAGATGAATATCCCCCAGTACGTTGCCATTTCTTCCTGCGGTAGACTTCTTGCCAACGAAGGCTATAGAACCCAATCTGTTCAACTATTTAACCCATTACTGGGGAGAGAGAAGAGATGAATTAACACCTTTACTAACCAAGAGTATTCGCACATAAGTGAATGCAACAAATTCAACTGGAATTCTTCAGTCAGTTAAGTGCCATACGTTACACACACTTGGGCGATCATGTCTCGAAAGAGACATAATTGACTAAGCAGAAGATTTTCCATTTCATCCATTTCAGTTGCCATTTCTTTCTAGTAGACTGGTTGCCAACCAAGCCTATAGAACCCAGGCTGTCTTGCTGTTTAACCCATAGCTAAATGAAGAAGAGGTGGATTAATGGATTAATTAATGGATTAGACTGGTCGCCGACCAAGGCTCCAGAACCCAATCTGTCCTGCTATTTAACCCATTACTGGAAGGAAAAGACGGATTAATACCTTTCCAAAGGGCATTTACACATGGTGAATGCAACGAATTCAACTGGTATTCGAACTCGGCTCTCCGATATTCGATCAAAAATGTTTTATTCCACATACTGAAAACTCATAATATTTTCGACAGGTTCCATAATGAATGATTTTCTATTTGTATGTGTAAACGGTTCTGATAATTTGAAAATTTGTATATTTTTTATTTTATCTTTAGTCTTTAAGCATTTATGATTTAGGTTTGTGAATATTAGTGAAATCAAAGGAATTTTACACACAAGGGACAAAATTATATTTATCACCGTTTAATAATTTCTTTTGTCTTACTGTTAGATAAAAAAATACTTCTTCAAAAACTTTCTTTGTGTTTAAGTGAATGAACAAATCTAAAAATTTGTAGATTGACTGAGAATCAAATTTAGAAAAAGCAATTAAAAACAAAGACGACATTTGTTTTCTCTTTGTTTTTCTCATCGCATTTTCTGGTCTGAAAGGTAAGTTGAAATATACAAAAATGATTTTGGTTTTGTTAGGCATCATCATTATTGTCACATTTTTTAAATTTTTATTCTTACCTGGCAATAAAAAATGCAAAAATCAGGTTAAATTTCATATTGTTAGATTCTTTTTAAAGAAATGATTTTTTAATATGGCTTTCTGGAATAGATTGGATTATAAAAAAAAATTCGTTATTATTCTGTTTTTTTTTTTTTTTTTTTTTTTAAGTACCTCCAAAAAGTTCCACTAAAAAACAAGAAAATGAGCATACATAACCCCAAACTTAAAACAAAATTATTAAGAGGAAAGACAAAAGGATTTTTTTTTCATTATTGAATTGCTTTTCCTTTAACCTTCGAAATATTTGTTTTTCCTGCATCAGCAGGTGATTAGGAAATTTTAGCGTTTTTTTTTGTTTTTTTTCGTGAAAAACACGAAAATACATACAAAAACCAAATGTATCGAATTTTAATGAAACATTAAGGACTTGTTCACAAATTAATTAAATTATTTTAAACGTCTAATCTTTGTCAAACAAAATATTTTTATTTATTACATTTATGGTTTATTACTCCCACTTTACGAAAGGATGTGCGTTGTGGATATCGGCTCGGAACGAGAAGCCGGGGAGCCGAGTTTGAATTCCAGTTGAATCCATTGTATTCACTTACGCGCAAATACCCTTGGGAAAGGTATTAATCCGTCTCTTCCTTCCAGTTATGGGTTAAATAGCAGGACAGATTGGGTTCTATAGCCTTGGTCGGTAACCAGTCTACCACAGAAAGCAATGCCAACCTACTGCGAGATAATCTTCTGCCCAGTCAGTCATGTCTCTTTCGAGACATGATCGCCCAAGCATGTATCACGTATGGCACTTAACTGACTGACTGACTTTACGAAATTACAAGAAAAGTAATTTTTGTTGCTCTTTGTTTTTAGTTATAAGCCTTTAAGCACAAATCATTGGAGAATTTAATCCATCAATTTTTTATTTATTTATTTATTTTATTTATTTATTTATTTTTATTTTGTGAAACAGGATCCCCAGTTACAGAAAATATCCTTTGATTGAACTATAAAATAAAAAATGACACAAAGACATTATTTAATTTAAATTATAAAAGCTTTTAATTGCATCTATGTTGAAAATGTATTATGAACACTATTGTCTCAAGTAGTTTTCGTTTTTTTTTAAATTAGAAATAAATTTTAATAAATTTATAAAGTTTTAAATCTTTTAAAATTCTGTATTAATTTGTAGTGTATTGATTGAATATTAATTTTAATTTATATTATTATTAAGTAAAAAATATATTTATTCATCATGAATAGGAAAACCGTATTATAATTCAGCAATCCCTGTTATTTTTTTAAAAAAGTGTTTGGATAAATGATGCTGTTTTTTTTCAAATATGGATGTCCATACTTGACATTATCAGAAAACAAGAGCAGTAACTATTGTAAATTTAAAATCTATTGGTAATTTTCAAACATTTCCTCAACAAATGTCTTCATAAGGATGACTATAAAGTTAAAGTATCTAAAATTCAATAAAATATTAAATTTAGGATGTGGTTTCCGGTTTTTTCTTTTCCAATCTTCTCATTTTTTTTTTTCAATTGGAGTAGATAGACTAAACTATTGCCCAGTTCACACTCCACCCACATCTATTGAACAGGTGAAGAGGCTCGTCCATTGTTTCCTGTTTATGATGCGGTTTCTGGTTTTCTCTTTTCCAATCTTTTCACTCCTATTTAGCCCCCTGTGCATCAGTGGCATTACCGCCTTGCTCGGGGTGATATGATTAAAAAAAAAAATTACTTACAATATTTTCTAAAAAATTTCAAGATTATTGAGTAGTTTATAAAAAATATATATATATACTACCAGCCATAATTATTAGGCCACCCCCAGTTTTTTTTTTAATTCTGTATTTCATGTTATTTTTAGGATTTATTGCCAAATGGATAATTCTAAATGAAAATAGAAAGGTTCTTTTGTTATTATTACCTTGCAAATTCTACAAGGCACCCAGGGAGACTTTGCTTTTGCCAGCCAACAAGAAGAAGAGAGTAGTATGTGGAAGAGAGCGCAAAACGTGGACACCAAAACAGTTCATTTGATGCACATGTTATTGTGCAGTATTAACAAAAGAACCATTCTATTTTCATTTAGAAGTATCCACTTGGAAATAAATACTAAAAATAGCATGAAATACATCATTTTCTTTGAAATACTGGGGTAGGCCTTATAATTATGGCCAATAGTGTATATAAAACAAGTGTTCACCTTATATTCATCAAGGTAACTTTTACACTTGTGTTTCCCACAGAAAAAATTCACACTCATAAGTCTAGTGAGAGAAATTACAACACCTAAAAATACTGACCTTTGTGCTAAAAATGTTTTTCTGCAATATTTTAAACTAAAAGTAATATTTGTTTCAAATGAAAAGTATATTTTATTTTTGAAAGATTTTGTAGTAAAGAAAAAAATCATGTATTGACAGATTTGTTAATATGGCACGTTTTTGGCAATTTTGATTATTTCAAAAACAAATCATTCCAATCCATTTAAATTCAGTGTGAAATACAGCAAAGGATTTTGCATATCAGAAATATTAAATTTAATCTATCAGCTCAAAACTAAAAATTTTTTTTTAGTTTTGACCTGATAGATTAAATTTAATATTTCCGATATTAAAAAAAGATTTATCATTTTGTAAAATGCATTTTAAACTTTAAGTACCATTTTTCTTTGGAGGTACCTAATAGCAACATTGATACTCAGGGTATATTTAATAAAAAAGCTCCTTGTAAGAACTGAAATTGCATACCTGTCCAAACGTCTGACATGTTATCACCTATCGTTAGGATGACTTAACCATAATATCAGCTCCGAAATAGGTCACATTAATTAATTTGTAACAAAATCTTTCCCCTTGTCAGGTGACCTTTTCCCAATATTTTATGACAGGCCATTGCAAAAAAATAAAAACTGTCCCATTTATTCTTCATTTGGAACAAAACCCCGCTTTCCTCTTATCATTTAATTTTTTTTATTACATTCTATGACAGATCATTATAAAAAATAAAAATTACTCCGAACGGGATTTGAAGAATTAGAAATCATGCAAAATTTGATTACCAGTTATTTGTCAGAAATTGATTCATAAAATAATTTTTCCCTATAATTCAAAAATTATGAACTATTAAAATTCCTAAAATAAAAATTGATTTAAAAATAAGCAGATGTAACTGGAATCATTTTTAAATTGATTCCTTTTCCCTTTTAATGAAAGTGATAATTTCAATGAGATGATTGCAACTTTAATTTCAATTGATATGCTTCTGTATTTGAGTGCACTTTTTGTTTCATTTTTTACTGTTTTTAACAAATATTAACTGCAAGACAAGTGTATTTAAGGCAAAATCATGTTTATGCAATATTCAATTTCTTATTGCTATTACATAATGAAATTAATGTCAGCCACTTTAGAGATCATGGTCTAATTGGTAAGGTACATTTGGCTGAGTGGATGATGGCCTCTTCGCATTGAAACACCAGTTCCCATACAATCACTGAAGTTAAGCAATATTGATCCTAGTCAGTATTTAAATGGGTGACTACTTTGGAATACCAGGTGCTGTAAGTTTGGATATATAGATAATGGCTCAAAACTGTTAATCAGAGGTCTGAGTTCCAATTCCAGTTTTGTTCATTATGTTATGCACAAATACTCTTGGGAAAGGCATGAATCCACATCTTCTCCTACCGTCTATTCTTTAAAACCATTATTATTTCAAAAATAAAATTGTGTACAAAATAGATTTCAGTATTAAATAATCCATAAATAAAAAAAAAATACAAAAAATAACATTTGGCTGAAAAGTAGTTTCTCTGATGAAAAAGTGAATAGAGGTTTGATTGTTTTCAGGGGAAAAAATTCTTTAGTAGTACTTTGTGATTTCTAGGCTGGTTGACATTAATTTCACTATTTAAAATAACTGACCTGTCTACTTAAACACCTGTATAGCATAGCAATAAGAAAAAATCTATTGTTTGAAAATTACATTATTCAATGTTTGAATTAATATATCTTACTTGGAATATTTCTTTTTCTTCACAGATATTCTGGCTGGACAAATAATTGTATATCTTATATATGTAAGAATAATTTTCTTTCATTATGATGTTAAATGAATAAAAACAGTATGACTAAACTCCCATAAAAAACATGCTAAAATGTTATCCAATAAATATTTGAAGATCTACATTTTCTAAGACTTTACTGTTAAAATTATAATGCAAACACACACTGGAGAGAAAATGTATTCTTGTGAAATGTGTGGGATAGAATTTTCAAGTAATTTACATTTGAAAAGGCACATCCGAACGCACACTAGAGAGAAACCATATTTATGTGAAGTGTGTGGTTGTTCTTTTATGCAGAAGGAGCATTTAGTGTTACACATGCAAACACACACTGGTAAGAAGCCATATGCTTGCAAAGTGTGTGGATCTTCTTTTGCACAGAATTCAGATTTGATACAACATATCCAAACACACACTGAAGAGAAACCATATTCTTGTGAGGTATGTGGGTCTACATTTTCATTAAAATCACATTTGGTACGACATGAACGCACACACACTAAAGGGAAGCCATTTTTTTGTCAAGTGTGTGAATCTTCCTTTACATCTAAAACATTATTAGTGAACCATATGCAAATACATACTGGAGAAAAACCATTTTCATGTCAAGTATGTGGTTCCACTTTTACACAAAAGTCAAATTTGGTATTACACATGCAAACACACACTGGCGAGAAACCACATGCATGCAAAATATGTGGAACTTCTTTTAAACAAAACTCAGATTTGATGCGACATATGCGAATCCATACTGGAGAGAAACCATATCCTTGTGAAATGTGTCGATCTACATTTTCATTAAAGTCACATTTGGTGCGACATGTGCGTACACACACTGGAGAGAAGCCATATTCTTGTGATGTGTGTGCAATGGCATTTTCACAGAGGTCACATTTAGTGCGACATATGCGAGCACATACTGGAGAAAAACCATACCGTTGTGAAATATGTTCATCCTCCTTTTCATCAAAGACTTATTTAGTGAGTCATG